>JAQFZF010002388.1:0-12529 GCA_034695365.1 Enchytraeus norvegicus
GCGAGTGCGATTGAAGGCTTGCGATAATGCTGCCGGCGGGCATTTTGTACATAAGCTGAAATAGCTATTACAAACGGCCCTTTTCAGAGTCAACACTTAAATGAAAGGTAGGAAATCAGTCGCGAAAGCAGCAATGCTTTTAGCTTAATAATGCTATTAATAATGTGTAATGATGCCATAATAACATGGATCGATGATGTTATGTATAATCTACCAGCTTATGAGTGTCAAAAAATTAGGTAATTTCCAAACCACAATAATTTTTTAACCTCTGAACCGAATGCTTAGATATTGTAATGGAACATTTTGGATTCGTTGTTGACAAATAGTGCAATTTTTAAGTTACTTGTTTAAAAATTAACCAAGTTATAAGCATTCAAAATAGTGTCATTATTTATGGGCCACGGTGTATATACATTTATTTTTAAAATGCAGTATTTAGCACAAATTTTAAATCGAGGGGGCACTGGCCCTCTACCCCATATAACCTGGATACGCGCCTGGATTTGGCTCCAACTCATCTCATATTTGTTCATTTCACCGCTACTCCAGTTTAAACGTTAAACTGTTTTTCTTAAATCAGTAAAATCATTATCATATCCAAATATTTAACGCTCATAGGAGCGACTCTTCTCAACAACGACGACATACCTAGAATTCTACCGTCATCTAAGACGACATCGAGCACTGGGAAGCCAAAGTTAATCCGAAGAGCTATAAAATAAAATGTCCATTATAAGGTTACAGATCGGTTATTTCGACACTGATGCGGTTCGAAGCCAACATACAGGAGTTAGTTAATGTGTAAGTCATTAACTTTTATAACAGCACTACACCAGGAAATCGGTCGGTCCAAGGATAAAGCATTAAAGGTAGGCCTAATGGAGCAGTGCGCATTGTCTCGTGATCATGCGCGTAAGCGCAGGGTAAACAGTAATAAAGTTTTAGATAGATATCATTGGAACAAGACAAAGGATCAATGTATAATTATTGTAAAACATTATTAGGCTTCTGTAAATATGCATACGGATTCAAAGGTCTACATGCATACTAACTTCAAATCATCTGCGGTTGTTTCTTTCGCAACTGTAGTCAATCATTTTATGAAGAAATTACATCTTAGGATTCATTGATTTATCACTTTAGTACAAGAAAACGTACATCTCCGTGGCTCATTCGGTTAATGCGTCGGCCAGTTTGTGTCGACTGTTGCACAAAAGGTCCGGGTTTCGATTCCCGGTCGAGTCAATCAGAGAGTAAAATCTCGGATGCACAACGGGCCAACCAAGCCCACCATCCCTTCATGGGTCAGATAATTGGTAGCAATTAGTTACGTAGTAGGTGACTACTTCGGAAGATTGCGAAGGTTACCACAAGTGTGGCGTATATGATCCAATTATCAAAATTGAATTGTATAGAGTGGGGCTGGCGACCTCACCATCGGATTAATGACTGTCACCTGTGTGCTGCAATCGCTCAGGATCAGGATCAGCTCTGCGCCTATGTTCGGTAACGAATATGGCACGCAACCTTTACCTTTTAACTCTGAGGTAGTCGACAGATTTTAAGATAGTCAAAAAATTTTGTACTGTAACTTCTTCATAATGTACATACTTTTTTTTGTTCTCATACAGGCACCCAACGTCATGCTGCTCAGCGGCAGAGATTATGGCAACTCTGTTCTTCTCTGAGATGAAATATCACTGGAACCAGCCTCGTTCAGCTTCTAATGATCGCTTTATCCTATCAAAGGTGTCACATTAATTATTGTGAACTTATTTTTATTATTAATTTAAATTATAATTAAACAAATTGTAACATTAACTTTACTTTCTAATAATATTTGTTGTTAAAACGCATACTTAAAGAATTTGATAAAAGATGGTCAAAGATTGTGATAGTGAAACTGATTTGTGAGGAAGAAACCTTAGTCTTACAAGGCAGGCAATGTCAGGTATAATAAAGGATAAAGCCGAAGTTAACGTCAGTTTCATCTCTTGACAGAGAAATCAGTGACAGGTGAGCCTCGTATTCGAACCCCGCACATACTGATCCCAAGTCAGAAACCTAACCGACGTAGCTACTGGCTCCTGCCAATAGCTCTGCCAATAGAAGAATTATGTTTGATGAGCTGCTAAATGGCAGGTCCAGGTTTACTTTCAACTCCCAGTCTGGCATTGTGATCACTAATGAGCACTAAGTCTTCATCGACTAATAAGTTGACCTAAGGCTGTGCCTTCAACACAGATAAAATTTTGTCCATAGCTTGTGAAAATAGATTTTCTGAGGTGCTTTCCTATTGCCTTCCTCAGTATCTGTTTTAGTCAATAAATAGCTAAAGCTATAGCTAAGTTTAACGTCCGTTTTCTTACGCAGGGATACTGTCAGAGACGGACCCGGCTGGGAATCGAATGCATGATCTCCTGCTTATCAAGCAAGCTTGCTATCGACTCGGCCATCCAGCCGGAACAATTAAGGTCTATAGTAATGGAAAATTCGACGAGTATATGAAGAGATTTATCAGCATAACTTGCAAATTTATTGGTATATTTATTTATTTATATGTATAAATATAAAAGCTATGATTGTTTTGATAATAGGGTCATGCTGCACCAGTGTTGTACGCTGCTTGGGCTGAGGCTGGATTCGTCCAGGAGAGTGAACTCACAAATCTGCGAAAAATTGACTGCATTCTGGAGGGGCACCCAACTCCGGTAAGGCTTAAAACATTATCTGAAAACTGAACTGGTCCATGTTTGTTTTCATGGAGAGATGAGGCACTTATAAATAAATTATGAATACAGTACTGAAAGTAGAACTAAATTGATTGGTCGATCTATAATTGGTCGAGATTGATATAATGATTAATATCTGATGGTTATAAGATATTGCAGTGATTAGTATTGTACTGTCAAGTGTCCCATTTGATGTTTTAGGTCATGTTTATCATAGTATTTGTTAAGTGTGTGCTGGTGGTCCTTATATAGTGGTGCAGCCTACTTCAGTCTCTCTTACAACGTGTCGTACATTCGGTTATGCACTATGGGCTTGTATATTGTAATACTGTTTGTGTAAGTATATTTTAATACAATAGCTACTTCTTTTGCATGTGTTACAGGCAATCGTGAGTGGGAGCCAGTGTTGCTACGAAGACATTCGCTGCCACTTTGTGACTGGCACTACAACAAGCTGACGACGTTCTCGAACTAAATATTAGAGTGCAATCGAGATATGGATCTGGTGCCGAAAGATGAATTCTAGTTTCCTCTATCTGACTGACGCGGACTCGCTGCCAAAAACTACAAATTATTAGAGAAGATGATAGTTTCCAGTTGTAGCACTGACTATTTGTGATTGATTGTTTGTAGAGGTTAGAGTTTGTTGACGTGGCGACTGGATCTCTGGGACAGGGTCTCAGCTGTGCCGCTGGTATGGCTTATGTGGGAAAATACGTCGACAAGGCCCCGTAAGTGATCTTATTTAAAGTCGATTAAGTGCTCTGAAGTGTTGTCTCAAATCAAGTAACTAATTGTTCTAACGTTCTAACCTTTGTTTTCTTCATGTACAAATCCAAAATCCTGAAAATTAGTCTTGAGCATCCAGTATTCAAGTTCCTCACTACAAGGCGATGTCAGGGATGTCCCAAGCAGAATTTGGAACTACGAGCGCTTGAACTGCCAGAACCCACATGCGTATGCAATTATGCATATCTGAATTTACATTATTTCCAAAGTCAATAAATTCTCCCTATGTTTGACTAGATGATAATAATAATAAATAATAAAGGTTTAACGTCCCTTTCCTCATCCAAAGACGATGTCAGGGACGTCAATGATATCATGTATATTGTGCAGATATTGTGTATTTTGTTGAGATATAGTGTGTTTTTTTGAGATATCACTTGTTTTGTTGAGATATAGAGTGTTTGGCTCGGATTATCATGTGTTTTGTGCATATAGCATATGTTTTGTTCAGATATCGATAATCGTGTGTTTTGTTCAGATATCGTGTGTTTTGTTCAGATATTGAGTGTTTTGTTAAGATATCATTTGCTTTGTTCAGATATGATGTGTTTGGTTCAGATATGGTGTGCTTTGTTCAGATATGATGTGTTTTGTTTAGATATCGTGTGTTTTGTTAAGATATGATGTGTTTTGTTAAGATATCGCGTGTTTTGTCTGCTGGGAGATGGAGAGAGCGCTGAAGGCTCTGTGTGGGAGGCTCTACACTTTGGCAGTCACTATAAACTCGACAATCTGGTCGCCATCTTTGATATCAATCGTCTGGGACAGAGTGAGCCGACATCTCTACAGCACGACATTGAGACATATCAGCACAGGCTAGAGGCTTTTGGGTGAGTGCATTGGAGTATATTGCTGTCACTTTTCACAGTTTCTTAGCCTAGTAAGTATCATACTTGCCCGTTAATTAAGAGGCTGTGGATTCAGTTCACAGCTGGGCCTATCTCTGATATCCTCCTTGGATGTGAAGATAGAAGTTATACTCTTGTGCATTTGCAATTGTGCATGGACTGTTGTGTCAACTTCTACCGAATATTTAATAGCCCCAATCAAATTTGATTTGATTAAATTTTGTATAGTCATTATGACATAGATATGATATCAAAGTGAAACTTTGGTTTATGTATAAATGATATAATCTGGCTTACAAGTAGATGTAATCATGATGTAATGATGTAATACATCATGTAATAGTACATGATGTAATCAATTATACCCTGGCTTTTAGAATAATCTGTATTTATGTCTCGTTAAATATCTTTTGTAGTTGACTTTGCCATGACTATTTTATCCATATATTATTATTAACTTGCTGCTTGCTTTCGAAAGAAAATAATAATTTTTATAGGATGCTACTACTGCCTTCCTCCGCTCCCTATATAGATGGTTTACATCGACAGCTAGTCGGCAAGTTGCCATTTTTTCCATTACTGCGAGACAGTCCGTGTACAATTACAATGATGAGCTTTAGACGACTAAATTTAAACAGCAAATCAAATTATGAAATGCTTTGAGAACAATGAGAACATGCATTATATAAATAAGTATATTATTTACATTGCAGATGGAACACATATGTTGTTGATGGTCACGACGTTGAAGCATTGTTGAAGGCCTTGTTCCAAGCTGCGTCTGTCAAGGATAAGCCCACTTGTATTCTTGCCAAGACCTACAAGGGTAAAGGTATTCCAGGCGTAGAGGACTTGGATAACTGGCATGGCAAGCCTATCGGTGGCAAGGCGGAGGAGGTCATTGCGTTCATCCAGCAGCAAATTGTAAACAACTCCAGGCCTGAGGTTCATCCACAGCTGCCGCAGGTTAATCTGCCTGAGATAGCATTTGGAGGGATGAAACTCAGTGAGGCACCTGCTTATAAACTTGGACAGCAGGTAATGTGTTTAATTGCATATTATTATATAACATTTTAATGATATTTTATATATGTAATTCTGCTTATTCAGTAAATGTAAATTATATAATATAAATAAATATTTCTTAAATGACCAAGTTAAATTATTTTATATTGGAGTCACGTGGTACTTTTTTGTAATCATTCATTGATTAACAATAATGTGTTATAATAAGGTCTACTACGTAGGTTTATATAATGATATGCAAAAAATGTAGATCATTGAAAAATATTGAACAGAATGTGTTCACAAGTGAACTTTATCTCCAGTGTAATTTGAACTTCTAACATCTCTGTTATAGTTCAGAGTCACCAGATCTTGTAGTGCTCTACTATTTGTATTTGTGTTATTTTGTTGTAGGTGGCAACACGTGCAGCTTACGGCACTGCTCTGGCTAAGTTAGGAAAGAATAATCCAAGAGTTATGGGATTGGATGCTGACACAAAGAATTCCACGTTCTCTATCAAACTTAAGGTAGATAAATGTGTTAAAGGCTAAATCCTAATTTAACGTCGGTTTCGCAGCCCAACGGCTACAAAAGTGATCAGCGAGCCCTGGGATTCGAACCGTGAACCAATGGAGACGAGTCGGGCACTTGACTGATGTTTTATTGGCTCTTCCATGTTGGTAGTATTGTGCTTGTTCTACATCTAACGGTATCCTTGGTCGGAAGATGGATTTTCGCTTTCATGCCATTCTTCTTGGAACTGCAACAAATTTAGTTACGTGCATAATTTATTGAGTATTTCATAGATTGATTGATTGCAGGATTTGAGCCCAGATTAGTTTATATAGTATTTCATAGATTGATTGATTGATTGCAGGAGGTTAACCCGGATCAGTTCATCGAGTGCTTCATAGCGGAGCAGAACATGGTGGGGGTGGCTATCGGTGCAGCGACGCGTAACCGCACGGTGACGTTTGCAAGCACGTTCGCCTGTTTCCTGTCACGCGCCTGTGATCAGCTCAGAATGGGCGCCATCTCTCAGACCAACGCTAACTTCAGCGGCTCACACTGCGGCGTGTCTATCGGTATGTGGAATTCTTGCAAGTTAGTTTTTAGTAATATTAATAATAAAAAATAATAAAAGTTTAACATTCTTTTCCTCATCCAAGAACGATGTCAAGGACATCCCAACAGAATTTGATACTGCAAACCGATTAACCCATTAACCGATTAATGATAGTTGTCCTTGTTTGACCAGTGCTTCTCTCATAGCATACATGGTTGCGATAAATCATGTATGGTTGACCGTTGTCTATTCCGAGATTTCCACTGTCTGCACAAAACTTTCAGTTTAATATAAAATCACAAATTATATGGAAAACATTATTACCAAATATTAAATATTGATATATAAACGTTGTATTAGTAACCAATATTAGTGTTGGTTCTAGTTTAATTATAATCTCAGACAGGGCTTCGTGTTGTTGTAATATCTATTTAAATATTGTTATGATGTTATCTCTATCACTATAGGTGTATAATCTAAGATAAATTTGGCTTATATTTATGTTGTTATTATATTCATTTAGCTATTGTTATCTCTATCGCTACAGGTGAGGATGGACCCTCACAGATGGCGCTGGAGGATCTAGCTCTGTTCCGTGCTATTCCTACATGCACCGTGTTCTACCCGAGTGACGCTGTGTCGGCGGAGAGAGCCGTAGAGCTAGCAGCTAACACCGTGGGCATGTGCTTCATCCGCACCAGTCGTCCTGCCATGCAGGTCATCTACGATAACAACGAAGTGTTCACTGTCGGCAAGGCCAAGGTATATTTATTGAAGTTGATGCTAAATAGCGTCGTAACTTATAAAGTTAGAGATGGGGTGTTACTCTACTGTAGACATGCTCTATGAGGAATTCGACCATAGGCCTCAATATGATCAAGTGTATATCCCTCAATTCCGATTCATATCCTGCATTAACGTATATTTCTTTATCCGACGACGATATCAGGAATCATTCTGTGTAACTATTTTAGAATTAACGCTCACACTTAGTTTTGAATAAAAATAATAAGAACTTTTATTAGTTCAAAACAAAACAGAACAGTAGACTAAGTAAAGTTAAAGTAAAATAAAGAAGTAACAAAGTAACGTTAATTAGCCGCGCATTCGCACACAGTACTAAAGCTGTTAAACTGGTCGCAGGTCACAAAAGAAACTTTAAACTGAGCCGTGCCCTTCCTAGTACGTGCAGCTAGCTACGGGTTCGAATCTCCATGTCAGGTCTCCGGACGTAGGCCTTTCTCTCCAGCAATTACTTGTAGGCCTGTTGGTCTACAGTTCAATATCAACATATTTAATATAATTAGAGAGGGGTAATGAGGGCTGCTCATTCCCTTACATGCCCTATATATCTAAAAAAAGAAAAAAAATGTAAAAAACAAAAATTAAAATCTATATATCGTATCATATTAAAGTAATTTTGAGAATGTTGTAAAATTGTGTGCACTATAAATATGAAACTTGAATTCAATACATTGGATAGTAATCTCAGTTTGTAGGCTTCAGCAGCTATGTTCATAAATGCCGTTCTGACACAGCCTAGCAGGTCTGTAGGCATGTGCCAGACCTGACCTATGTGTGATGTGTGATACAGATAGCACAACTGAGTCGAGACCTGGTGACTGGTATTGGTGCCTGCATAAATAACGTACAACTTATGTATGTATGCATGCATGTATATATTTGAATGCAGATTGTGCGACAGAGCACCAGTGACCTGGTCACAGTTATTGGAGCCTGTGTGACGGTGTATGTGTATGTGTGTATACAGATCGTGGGACAGAGCCCCAGTGACCAGGTCACAGTTATTGGAGCCTTTGTGACAGTGTACATCTATGCGTGTGTATACAGATCGTGCGACGGAGCATCAGTGACCCGGTCACAGTTATTGGAGCCTGTGTGACAGCCTGTGTGACAGTGTATGTGTATGTGTGTATATAGATAGTGCGACAGAGTACCAGTGACCAGGTCACAGTTATTGGAGCCTGTGTGACAGTGTATGTGTATGTGTGTATAAAGATAGTGCGACAGAGCACTAAAGATAGTGCGACAGAGCACTAAAGATAGTGCGACAGAGCACAAGTGACCAGCTCACTGTTATTGGAGCCTGTGTGACAGTGTATGTGTATGCGTGTATACAGATAGTGCGACAAAGCACGAGTGACCAGGTTACGGTTATTGGAGCCTGTGTGACCCTGATTGAGGCTCTCAAGGCTGCGGACAAGTTGCAGGCTGCCGGTATCAACATAAGAGTCATCGACCCATTCACCATCAAACCTCTCGACTCTGCCACCATAATCTCATCGGTGAAACAAACCGGTGGGCGTGTCCTGGTCGTAGAGGACCACTATCCTGAAGGTTTACTCTTCTTTACACTCTTCTTTACACGTATCTTTGGTCACCCAGCGCCCATAGCTAGTGACCAACTGTTGCATATTCTCTAAATGTCTTGTTGTTTTAAAATTATTTGAGATATTTTACTTTGCTTCACTTCTATGATTGTTTCCTTGTGTGGGTGAGTGAAATCTTGTAACTTTGTTATAACACTAATTATGTGATTGGTATTAAATTTTAAGCACGTTGGTAGGCCTAATTGCGATGGTTGTACAATAGTTTTTCTGATTGACTGGTTTTTCTATTGGCACTATTCAAGGAATCTTAGTGCTTGTTGGTTGCTCGTTGTCTCTGTAGTACCACAGTATTGGTTGTTATAATGTTGCATGATGAACTGGACGTTAAATCTTCATTGATTGATTCATTACAGGAGGTATCGGTGAGGCTGTGGCATCAGCTGTATCAGGCGTGGGTAACGTGATAGTGAAGCACCTGGCAGTGAGAGAGGTCCCACGCAGCGGCGGACCTGACGAGCTGCTCGATCTGTATCGCATCAGTGCTCGCTACATAGAGGAGGCTGTGCTGGAGCTAGTCAAGGCTTGAGGAGGCTGTGCTGGAGCTAATCAAGGCTTGCAAGGCTTGAGAACTAGAAATAAGAACGAACGTAGAACTACTCTAGCTGATAGTAGTTTTTCCATGACTTGCATTTCTCTATTGTTTATTTTTTATAAATTATGTTAATGATCAACCATATTGTTGTCGTTGGTTAAGCAACTGTTTTACTATTCTGTTCCAACATTCATCATGATCTGTCAATTGGATCACAAGTTTTTGCATTGTTTTGGACATTAAGAGAAACTTTTTTTATTTAAAGAAAGCCATGAACTCATTCCAGTTAATATTAATGCCATATAACTTGTGACTGGTTTAATTTGCAATATACGAGAGTAATTATAATGTATCATTGATACGTTACGGATACACTGCCTTTGTTTACGATTTTAAATGGTATTATAATTAGGTTTAATGCAGAGTAGAATATTGTCAGCTGTCTCTTTGGCGTATAAATATCTAAAAACTTTAATACATTAAGCACACATGGTGCAAAGATCGTTCATGATGATATTTAGCACTTGCATGTTCAAGATAATATTAATCTGATCAGCTTAACTAGGATTCCTAGTTAAGCTGAATTAAAATAAGTCTTAACATAATCGTCAGATTTTAAGAATACCAAAGTCTTTAAAATGGTTTTATAACAAATATTTATTATAGCAAATTAATATTTTATCGAAAGTAAAAACAAGTTAAGCAACAAATTTATATAATATCAAGTGGATACTATAATAGAATAAAACAGGTAAATTGTCATATATCTCCTAGAAAGTATGTTTATGTTATTCAATGAATTTCAAAATCACACTTGTAAGCAGCTTACAAGTATTATTGTTATTGCTTTATAAAGTTCTGGTAGAAACAAAATAAACTAGTCTACATGAGACAGCAATTTAATCTTAACAACAAAATAAGAGAGACCTGTAAATAGGCAAGGTGTTGATAAAAGGCTATTTCCTCTTTCGACAACATTGAATTTAGCACTGCATATAAAAAGTGATTGTACATGTTAAAATATAGACATAAGCACTGCTTAATAAATACATATCTGACATTGCCTTCGGGTGAGGAACCGGACGTTAAATTCTCATTGTATTGTATTGTAGCTGGCTGCAATCCCTGCCTCAAATTCCAAATAGTCTAGAATAGATAAAGTGTCTATTATACTATAGGATCCAATCAAGCATCTAAAAAATATGCTATACTTTCGAGATCATAGCAAGGCAATAATTTTTCAATTCGAGCATCTACAATTCTACATGCAACACTACAAAGCCAAAACATCTCCGCATAAAATCAAGCTAACTCAAATATTCGTGTAAGCTTGTATCGTAAATATTTTTCCAGCACAACCGGAAAGAGCAGCATAAGATTCGTAAATATGATGTTTTAGAAACGGCTACAGAGTTGAAGAACGTAAATCGTTATCAATTTGTATAGTGGTTACTGTACATATAACAAGAGTATTTCAAGTAATGCTGAGTGAATTGTTCTAATAAATTTTGTTAAATTTTAAATGCAATTCAGTCACAAAATCGTGTAATCCTTATATAAAATAAAAAACTATTGTAATACCATAATACTCCTATTTGTTCCTGATATCATTGTTAGACAAAGAAATGGACATTAAATTCTATTTACTCGGAATAAGTTTCTAATATGCATTTGACGATAATCGCATCTAACTTGTACATCTAAGAAGAAATTCCAGCATATTCTTAATTGTTACTCTTCAAGACATCCAGAAATAACTGCACCACATCATATAGCCTACATTTTATTACTGCTGACTGTGTATACACTGTGCGGAGATGTCACAAAAATGCTTGTAGCATAATTCATTATTATTACATTGTTTTTAAACTGCACATGGAAATCATGAAGTAATTTATTTTGTATAGTTGGTATTGAATTTGAATACACAAGATTGGTCGAATTGAACTAATTAGTTAGTAAATACTAGTGAAAAGGCCTTATTAAGGCTAAAAAACTCCATGCATGATTTATAAATGTCCAAAAACTGCTAAACATAAAATATTAAAATGTAAAACTAAACTTGAACGTTCAAATGTAATTTTTCTTCAGATGTGGATATCAATTTTCAACAACAAACAGTAGACCAAAGTTTGAAAAAACACAATATTAAAATCTTGAATTACAAACGACCAATAAGCATTAAGCAAGAATACCAATTTGTGACATTTACTAAGCAATGAATGTATTACAAAATGCAGTTTGCATCTGCATGACAACTCCAACAAAAATTCATCTAAATATCAGTAAGCCTACAGTTTAATCTCGCTAAAGGATGATCTCATACAAAGTATTATAATAAAGTCACCTCATACAACTAGTTCAAAAATATAAATCTTAACCCGTTTGTTCCCACTGTCCTTTTAAAGCCAGATTGACAGAATATATAAAAGGGCAGCCAGGTAGGCAGAATATAACTGGTATAGATAGTATTGGTTGAAATCCTAATCAAAAATTATATATTAATAATTAATCCTAATAATATGATCAGATTCTCATAATCTTTACCCGACATACACGTCTGTTATTTCTGGCATTAGTCCCAATTCTAACAGCTTTTTCTGTTTTATTTTCCTCATTAAGACTTGAACATAGGCTGTACTAGGAATGCTAGTAGTAATCAAATTTAAACAAACTGGAATCAATTATCCATTTAACCTCGACTACAAAATTTAATATTAATATAAAAATGACAAATCAGAGGTATATGGAATATTACATCAACTGTGTGCCAAATCATGATCAGTTAGATTAAATAGTAAAACTACATTCAATATAAGAAAATAGCAAATTAGAAATGGCATAGTTACAACTGCAATAGCAAAATGAAAGATACTATAAACAAAATACAAAATAATTTGAATGCACACAACTTGTATTAATATAAATTACATTCTTATCTATCTGAGCTAACTTCTTCCTACCAACCCACACGCAGCCTTCGTTCGTCTGGCACTCATCTTCTAAAAGTCCCAGACATTTGAACTGAAATAGGCAGACGCTCTTTCAGCTATGCTGCTCCAACACTATTGAATTCTTTGCCACAAGATTTGCGATCTTGTACATGCATTACTACTTTCCAGGGCAAGCTCAAAACTCATCT
>JAQFZF010002389.1:0-12528 GCA_034695365.1 Enchytraeus norvegicus
TTCAGAAGCACAAGGCTTCTCTTCAAGACGGCTCAACACAATCGAGCACTACCGTCACAAAGATTGGGGTTAAGCTTAATACAGATTTACTCCACAAATCGATCTGCAGTCTATAATTACAGACCGCCGAGTACAATGATAGTACGCTTAAGAAGCGTTGAATTCTTAATTGTGAAATACTCTCATTCATGATTGTTTTTCTCCATAAGACACAAAAGAGTACAGATGAATCAATGGCGCAGTGGGTTATGCGTGTGGATCAGGTTCCAGGGGTTCTCGGTTCGATTGGCAAAAGTTTCAAATAGCTTCTCTCTCTCCTTCCCACTCTCTCACTCTCTCTCTCTCTCTCTCTCTCTCTCTCTCTCTCTCTCTCAGTGCAATGCTTAACGGCAAGTTCATGCATGGCTTACAACTGAAGAATTTGTATGCCACATTTTCTCCTAGAAAATTTTGTTTTCTGAGAGATCTCCATGACCAGTGACTTCGCTATTCGGATTCTACGAAACACGTGCAGCTTTCGGTTGGTCTATTCTCATGTTAGTCGGATCCAACAAAGGTATCAAACAGTTTATGGTTAGTAAAACTGTCCTTTGAAATATATTTATACACATCCTAAACTTTGTCAAAATCCCAATCCCACCACCAACTCTAACCCTAAAAAATAAAAATAAAAATGACAAAAACACTGAGATGTGTCTAAATAGGACAATAGGTTACAACTACACCAATTAACATTATATCAGCAGCTTCTGTAGCCTTCCTACAATACCTCGTCGTCTTCTTCTTCTTTCAGGTGTCTTGCCAGGCCCCAGCTTTGACGGTCATGGTTTTCAAATATCTCTGTCTCCCGCAAATGTAATAATTTATACTTTCTTCAACGTTCATCCATTCACTGAGACTCTTTGTATAGGTAATTCTTGTCTTCAGCTTCAACGCTTTCTTTCAATTCTTTTGCTTGTGAAATATGCTTTCTATTTCTTTTTCCTCAAAACATGACCAAAATAGCTCATCTGCCCGTTCCACACAGTATTAAATTTTAATATAATTCTTGTTGTTGCCATTCTACTTAAGACTTCTTCATTTGTAATGTGTATTGTGTAAGAGATGTGCATAGGCCTCATGTATCGTGCAAACTTACGAGGGATAGAAAGTGTCTGCTCATTAGACTCTCAGCTGTCTATAATAGATAACGTCACCTGTGGTCCTGTGCAAGTAGAAACTGAGACTATACAGCTAAGGAGAGGAGCGACTGCATATCTAATAAGCTTTATTACTGAAAGGTCTCTGGAGGTTTAATGAGTCCGGCCTCGGATTTAGGGGGACGGGTCCCCCTCGATTTTAATTTATTGAGAAATTGTGCAGAAAATCTGCATCTTTTGTCTATTTAGCCCCCATGGTCTCCCCTAAATTTGACCTGCCCCCTTCGATAAAAATGTATACACTTGGCACCCGTCTAAAAATACTATATCAGCCACTGAATGGGTCTTCTATGCCAATTTCAGTAACCACAGGAATTTGACGATAAAAGCAAAAGAGAAACGTACATCAAGAGCTTAAGCAGCTACTCGTACATATGAAAATCGAATAATTGGTAAAAACATTACTCAAACTAATAATTAATAGAGCGTTATTTGACAGTAATCGTTATATATTGTCAGAATATTGTCTGTGTCTTTGCAGTGTCTGGTACAAGTACATGATTTATTTACCAAATCACCTCAAGAATGAACATTCTTTCTCTCTTTTCGAGTCAAAATTGAAAACTCACTTATTTAATCTATGCTATAACTGACTATAATTATAGCAGTATACTTTTCAAGCTACTGGCTACGTATTGTGTGGTAAAGGCATAGCCTTGTGATAGGATCAAATGTTTGATCGCTGGAGTGCATATTTGTGAGTGCGATAGCGGACAGTGCTTTGGGCCTATATCTACTATACCTTAGTATCGGAAAATGTGTCTTAGACCTGCCATTTGGAAGTTAACTACAGAGAGGAAAGAGAGAGACAGACAGAGACAGACATAGAGAGACAGAGAGAGAAATACAAAAACTGAGAGTGAGAAAGAGAAAGAGAGACAGAGAAAAACAGAGTCAGTCATACAGCAAAAGAGAGTCAGACAGCATATTGTATCAAACCCAAAAGTTAGAATTTTTAGGAACATGTTTTACCCCCAAAAATTATAGTCGAATTTTCATGGATGGATCGACTTTGTAGGAACATGTTTACCAAAAATTCTGATAGTCGAATTTTCGTGTATGGATCGACTTTGCAATGGGGAGGATTGCATTATCGTAACGTAGAATGAAGAAAAATAAAAATGTGGAGTCTTGCATTTCAATAAACTGATGAATTAAATCCTCGTTAAAGAGCGAGAAGTTAAGAATGTGTGACACATTTTGCCTTGAACGGTGAACCTACAATCCGACAGCATTTAACAGGATAGACTTCATTATGACACCAGGCATAGGACTAAAGAAAGGGTTAAGTCCAATCAATGGACAGAAATTATACACACCCGTTTGTTCAACTTTGTTGTGACAGAATTTGACAGCCACTAAATCTTCTAAGCCGAGTAATTTGACTAAATTCATCGATCTATTCCGAGAAAGTTTCTATACAGCTGCTGCTGGATTTGCTTTAACCGCCATGCCTGAATAGCTATATTCTCTCTGAGATTCTCATTATGTGTCAACTCCTTACAGGACGTAGGCGATCATGGTTTTCCGCATAATCTACCTGTTTCTGCTCATTTTTTTGCATTCGTACAACCAGTCTTCTACGTCCCTGACATCGCCTTAGGGTTATTTCGGACGTTAAATCCTCATTAATTGATTGATTTTATGCATACTAATTCAAAATGCTACTGTATTCAGCTGAATCAAAAGTGTGATCGACTTCTGTTAATTATCTGTAAAGAGGTCATTGTCTTAAAATAATGACCTCTTGTTTACAACTCAACACGTGCGAAATCCAATTTTTCTGTCAAAGTCAATGATATCGCATTGACTATATGAAATTCAATTATTAAATTATATTTGTCTTATATATATATTGAAACATTATTCTACATATGTCGATTAAATTTGATTAAAGTTCGACGCTATGTTACTAAATCTAATCTGCATACAATAATATTTTGATTATATTTGAACAAACGACTGTAATATTCTAATAAAAGCAACTTACAAGTTACAACCTAACAAACAATTCTAAAATTACGCTTCAACTCATCATGCCAAGTAGTGATTGATAGTTTACTATTACTTTGCTAATCTCTCTCTCTCTCTCTCTCTCTCGCTCTCTCTCCTTTCTCTCTCTATCTCTCATATAAGTCAGCTAATAATCCTGACGCATTATTCCGGTTACTTATTCACGTAAAATGATTAGACCTAATATTGATAATTTTCAAAGTAAAATCTATCAGAACAAAAACAATACTATTTATAATTCAGATTTATTTATTACAATTATACGTCTGCACCATGTAGCCTACAAGACTCTGGCTTAGAACCGTACCACTTATAAAAAGTATAAAAAGGCAGTGAAATTACTAACGCACTTGATGAAAGAAACCAATTTACAGGTAGACGTTCATAAGGCCTCCGTATAAAGTAGCAATGTCGTAGTTAAGTAGCAGAAAATGCGTTCAATGTTATAATTAAATGATCAAGTTTATGTAATGCCACAATTATTGCAATCTCAGTGTAGTAGGTTTAGATCCTTGGGCCGACATAAAAGTAGAAATAATAATAGCGTAACAGAAATAATACTAAAGCCTAATTTAACGTCAGTTTTGCGACCTAATGGCTAAATCTCTATTTATTTAAGAGTACAATGTGTGATGTACACAATAATTTAATTATATTATTAACAAAATGATAACGACAAAATTGACTAGAGAACAAGATTGCAATGTTATGTTAAAGGACGCTATACGCTAAGAAAATGTGAAATTAAATATAGGTTAGGCCTAATATAATCTTTTTGTGAAGTCAAATCAAAAAGGACATCAACAATAAGATACAGTTTGAGAAGATCTGGATTCAAATGTGGTTTTCCGTTGCCTTCCTCAGTATCTGCATTAGTAGTCTCGTACGAAACACTTGCAGTTTTCGGTTGGTCGATTCTCAAGTTTTCTGGACCCAAAATTGGATGTAACTGAGGCCTCCAACCTAAATTAATTAAACACTAGCAAACCATTATAAATTGCATGAGAAGCATCCTGATAATAGCTAATATGGACAAATATTTTTTTTTACAAGTTAATACTTAGAAGAACATTCTATTCACATTTCCATACCTTCTGAAAAAAAAGAAGTAAAAACGAGCTGAATCTAAAAGCAACTAGATATCTATTGAACTAACACATAGCTAATAAATAAATAGTTTCCTTTAAATGGTCTTTCTTCTGGCGCATAATTAAATACGATGTAAAAATGAATCTATGGAACTATTTCAAGCATAATTAACAAGCGCATTGCAACGAGAAGACAAAGGAAAACTACTGTTCGAACTATAGAAAAGAAACTATGAAAAACTAACGCAAAACATATACGCTCTAAGTTAGATATTCGAAACTATGTTGCCAATGCATTTGTGCAGAATCATGGCGAATTTTACTAAACAAAGCTACTGAGAGCATTATAAAGAGGATTTCAACGTTGATTTTATCATCGAATGCGGATGATATCAGAGACGAATCCAACTGGATATCGTGCAAATAATCTCCTCATAAATTTGAATCCCCCGAAAGAACTGTCAGGGACGTAACAAAAGAAATTTGAAACCAAAGCAGAGTAGAATTTTTTTTACCATACGATAAATTTGAAGCTTTACAATTATTGCAGTTATTATTGACTCTACAATCTACAGTCTACAGTCTACATGTAACTTAGATTTCAAAGGTCACACTTTATCTATTTGAAAATATTCCTTTTTTCAGATTCAAATTCAGACAAATTAGTTATTGGCTTGATAAAATTTCTTCTTTGAGTTTGATTAAATGTTTGATGCTCTCAAAAATATATTACTGCTATTCTTATAGTAATCGCTTCGCAGACTAAATCTATATTTCCCTTTAGATCCGTTTTGAATTCAGAGCCACCCTGTAATATTTTTGGATCAGCATCACTTTTGTATGCTTCACGTAAGATCAATTTAATAACTGTATTAATACATAATCATTAATACATAATCATTTTTTTAAACACACAAGAGACTTTAGTTATCTGGAAAGTGTACACTGTACGGCCTGTACAGCGTACACTTTCCCGATAACTAAGGTTACTTAGTTATAACCAATTTACCAACATCGTATTTCGAGCACTTTGAGATCAAACTCTTGGATAGAAACTAAGCAAACCACATTATTAAATAATAACCAATGTTACTTGCGTACTTTAATTATTTTAACCGGGAATTGAGCAACTAAAGCCTGTAAAGAGGCAAATAAAATAAAGTTTTTGTCATACTTATAATAGAGCGCTGGACAAGGGAGCTGATCCGAACTGAGCGAAAAGCACACAGGTGACAACTGTCATTTACTAACGGTGAGTTCGCCACTCTTTACAGATACAATAGTACGGTAGCACTATTGTAAGTCAAACCTGTGTTTAATGTTCCAATACATCATTGCGTCCCTGATTTTGTCATCAGATGATGAAACAAACGTTGATTTATCATTGATAGAAAATCCGATTGATTCGAATAAACCGATTGACCATATTTCGCAATCTTCAGAAGTAGTCACCTACAACCTACTTTTGGCTTTCAATTGGCCGACCCACGAGGAATGGATGGATATGATGACGTTGCTCGGAATATAACATCTTCTTACTAAATACTTATCTCTTGGTTGAAGAGTAATCTCTACAAATTTATTTATTATACAAAACTGGGAATAATCAGTAAAGTTACCCTTCTAAGGGTCGATTTCTGATCCTCATATCTATGGTCTGTTACTATAGGATTCATGGCAACAGACCGTAAGAGTAAGCAACTTTATGATGAAGTAGATAGGAAATTACTTCAAAACCACTGGTTTGAAAAACCTTATCAGAGGTTCAGAAATTGTGTCTAAGGGTTCTCTACGCCAGTTTGCTACTACTACCACTATGTGAGGGACGTCTCTCACCCTTTGGTACACCAAGAGATCGATCTTTATTCAAAGTCCCTACTTCTTCTAGTTCCGTGTGTTCCTCCGCCAATAATTTATCTATCCTTTTCCTATTCTCCTTGTAGTGTTCGAATAGTCCAGCTATCAACTCCGAAGCAATATGATCACTAGTATTTTCTAACACCATCCTAACAATAAAACATCCGTCTCTTCTTAGATAATCCGAAACAAATTTATCTATTTTAACGTCCTTTTTTGCTTTATCTCGATCCATTGCTATAAGGCGATTTCGAATAAAGCTCACATTCCTTGAAAAACTGAGTAGGTTGACCAACCAAATAAAAAAACTTACAACAGATGATATCAAAACCATTACGAACCAAAACCAGATGAATATGAAGAATATCTCGTTTAGTAGATTCATTGGTAACGTGCACTGCACGGTGTATCGAATTGTATTACCCAGTATCCTAAGCTTAAAATTACAGAGAGTAACTCTTGGAAATCGATCCGACGTCGTCCAATTCTCTCCCGCAAACAGTTTCTTCATTACCTCAAACCCGTAAAGATGGTACCCACTTCCGTCGTGACCTAGGAATGCGTTAATAATGTAAATCTGGAGTACTGCGTTAGCGATATAAAGAACCTTTATAAAGAGGTAGACTGTAATGATATAGTTACTGTAAATACGCAGCCAGAACTTTTTCCACCTGTTGGTTGTGTTCAGTGCATCTCTGGCAAGTTCCAGTAAGAATCGGCCGACCTGTTTGACGATATATCGCATAACTTTATCGGCACTATCTCGATCTGTTTTTCGTTGTCGCTCAATGGCAGCGTCGGTGATGGTATAGATGGCAACACCGCTCTTTCGATTTAGGGTTCGCCACAATAGATGTGGGCAGTAGAAGAGGAATGATATAAAGACGAGGAAGATGGTGACCCATTGGTAGTAACTGATAATTCTTACTGTATCTTCTTCGTCTTCGGCAGGAATCTTATCTACCTCCCAGGGTAAATAATACGTGCTAGTCGTCCAGCATACCTGAAACGTATAACAATCAAATTAAAAGGAAATATTGTCCCTGATATCGTCGTCAGATGATGAAACAGACGATGAACCCAGACTATCTTCCACAGCGGGATCTCCTCAGGTGGATGGCGGCCAATGGCGTGCTCAGAAGGAATATTGAATCCGGGCTAAATATTTCATGCCCAGATTTATGGAGCTAACCCTACGAGAAGACATAGCAGCCTGAAGCGTATGTGTGTGCCAGTACTTCTCTCAATAAAATGATAGTGGGTGTCAGCACCACAGCAGACATCTTTGGTTACCAGAAACCATAGTTGTGAAATACAGTAGAAATAAAATACAGTAAAATATGTGTATTTTTCCAAAAATATAAAATACATAAAATACGAAATTGAATAAATAAAATACTACCGAAAATACCTGTATTTTCAAAAAAGATAAAATACATAAAATACGTGTTTCACCACAATGCCAGAATCACAAAGTTAAACTCATATTATATGATATTAAATGGTAATTTCATGAGATATTATTATTCTGAGAAGTGAGTATGACCCTATTCTATAGAATATACTATTATAATCCATATATAAGAAAAAGCAGATTAGCACAAACTCACAAAATAAAACAACTACTTGCTATGAGAAGTGATATATGCTTCTGGGACGCCCCTGACTCATACCTTGATGAAGAAACGGACGTTAAACCTTTATTATTAGTTGTATTATTATTATCACGGATGGAATCTGAGATGATAATCATTTCCATAAGCTTCTCAGAACAAACCAAAATTAGAGCACTTAACAGGGCTGCAACGGGCAAATGCATCATACTATGCTGGATGGAACAAAGATCCAAAAGATAACCAGACCATTAATCTTACCTTATACTGATTAATCTTACCTTATTTGCATAGTCAACATTAGAAGAGGAGAAATGCACTGGACACCAACAACTGATGGGTTCCCCCACATACTGACGTGTGGTGATGAGTAGAGCAAATACACCGAGAATTGACACAGTTATCTTACAGCTTAGTCTATCACAAAAACTGTTAGCCCCTCCCAACCTAGGGTCACTGACCTCTTGTAGTAGTAGCAGCATACGATCCATGGTTCAGTCTCTGTAACACATACAGCAGTTTATATAAGGTGGTCAGCTAGATAGAATATTATTTCAGTTTTTACAGAGATATATTGAGGCTCAGTCTATCGCGGAACTAATTTGTAGAAGTAGCAGCTGCAGCATACGATCCACGTTCCAATTTATGTAATTAAAAATCAAATTTATATAAGGTGGTCAGCTAGATAGATATAACTAAGTATTGACACGGGTCGTTGGCCATCTGCAATAGAAGAAACATTCGATCCATGCTTCAGGTTCTGATACACATACAACAATTTAAATGAAAAATAAATGAAATAAAGGCTAACAGTGTGCGTATAATTATGACGCAGCTGAAATCATTAGTTGAGGAAGCGGACGCTAAACCATTATTATTATTATTGTTGTTGTTATAGAACATCCGAGTGACTTATTATTATTTTGTCAGACGAATCGACAAGATATTCAGCATTTTTACTTTCATAATGAAAATGAAATGAAAGTTTCATTACTATCAAACACATGCAATGAATCACCTCTAATAAATTAAAAAAATGTATGAGTCAGTTAGAATTGTTCTGATTATGTGCTAGAAAGGATACAGAGGCACGGCTGCTTGGAAATCAGAATGAATTGGGTTAGTGTATGTGTTCAAGATCAAAGATTTATTATCTGATAATATTCTACGATCTACAGTGTCTACCATGTAATCTGTTCATCAACAAGCAGCTGTGCAGCAGCAATTTACTTTCTATTCGCCAACTACCAACAGTACTATTAGGCCCCTACCAGTTGTTAACTTTTAACGCCCGATTTCAAACGAATACTCAATACTCAACCTGAAAGAATATTTGTTAACGACGACTGTTTCTATTTTTCTATTATTCTTAGAAATTACCGTATGCAAAATGGATAGAGTAGTATGCTGCAGTGATTAATATCTAGGATCACTTCCTATGTTATCTAGTCCCACTCCTGTTGGGCATCGAAGCAGACATCAAAGATCAAATTTCGCGTTCCTTTTAATCGTTTTTCTATTAACCTTTCGTTCAATTATTCGTTTGATGTAAAGTCTTATGTTCTAATGCCGAATTGCGAAATTACAACGCCGACTTTGAATAGGCCAACGCCTACATTAATTTTATCTGCTAACTTGTCTGAATAGCATATCCACAAGTCTGTGTTTATTTTCATTCGAGTAGCGCCGTGGAATTGGATCCGTTAGTTAACTCCACAGGGGATGCAGAGCTCCTCCAAGTTAAGCAGCTGATTCTTAGCATTGTGAAGATTATATAAAAATCAACACGCAGTAATGAGCATGAGCCTTCCTGATTGTAGTAGTAGTAGTAGTAGTAGTAGTAGTAGTAGAAAGATCATCATGACAGACGCACAGTGCTTACGCAATCACATTGTGTAAATAATGAGCATTAGATTGGCATAACTAGCTTTACTTTCAATTATGGTCATTTTAAAGTAGAACACAGCAAATTTCAAAGGAAAGAAAATAATATGCACCTAATGAACAGAAGATACTCAATAAATCCTAAATAATAATTTCCTCATCCCGCTACGCGTTACGTTTCTGGAGCAATTTCTGACTGCGACAAAGCGACCTCTAGCCTATTGTAGGCCTGAGGGCGTGACTTATATTTATGCCGTCTGAGTATTACGGACCGTGGCTAATTGTTGGCTGATTCTTGTCTGTATGATGGTTCTAGGTCACTAAGGCTACCGTGTGGGCTATAGCCTGATGTGCAATGTTCTGTAGAGAGCCTTTAAAGGCACTTACTACTATTATAATAAATGTTTCAACTGTTCCACACAAATTTGTCAAAATGCATACTTGGCCGAATGACGTCCCTGACATCACCTTCGACGCCGGGTGAGGAACCGGACGTTAAATCATTGATTGATTGATCGATTCAAGCTCCACAATCGCTCACCATGGATGAGAAATTCGAATCCCTGGCTTGCCCAGACGGTCGCCGATGGTGCCTTAGAGCTGTGAAATCACCGTTAAACCCAGCCACGTCATTGTATAAACTCTTCATTCTTCAAAGTCACTTTCACTTTATACGTTATAAAATGCTTCTGTATATTATATTCAGCATCATATTGTAGGCCAGCATATATATTACTCATTTTTACAATGTGGGCACAATTATATTATTAAGCCTACAGCCTAATCAGCAAGACTAGACATGTAGCTAGTAATAATCATCGGTCTCTATATTAGAGGCTATGATGCACCAATAACAGCTGAAGCAAAATTGTGACGTATGTGTCTAATCGATTCCTGTGTCAACTCAACTATCAATAAGCAACTGCACTGCAGGTACGGAGAAGCATGAACCTACTCACTAGTATTCTTCATTAAGAAGCATGGACCTCTTCATTAGTCTTCATCTGTTAAAAACAGAAACTTTGGTTGGTCATGTTGTAAGACTTAATGGACTAGAGAAATAAATTAGATTTGGAAAGAGAGAAGATCACGGAAGAGGTCGACCAAGACTAAAGTGGTTGGGTGAGGTTACAGCTTCAACACGGAAGAAGTTAGAAAAGTTGATATTTATGAATCTGGTTATGATTATAAGGGAAAGTGGAGAACTTATGTGAACACAGTAGTGGTCGAATTCCTGGGTTCCTGAAAGCTCCAGGAACCCAGAACAAATGGTAGAGGTAAATAGGCCTACATGAACGTGAACTTGGACGAGCTACATGGTAGCGTGAAATAGCTCATCGGCAAACGTCAGATGACTCAGATATAACAGTAGTGTTTGGATACAAACGTTAAAAAAATACAAAGCTACGATCTAACGTACCCTCACGCGAAGGCGATGTCAGGGACGTCACAAGCGGACTATGCAACTGCAAGCTGTTCTATACTGGTGGCCACGAGAACACACTTGCCAATGCATAGACCGAAGGAAGCGAGATCAGAAACAGTGGAAATCCGATCGACCAAAATAGTATTATCTAGAAACTAGAAGTTTATTTGATTGATATTGCTTTTACTGAAGATTGCACAGGAAAACTAATATAAGATTGTGGTCGACCAATCTCTTGGAAACGTTCCAAGAGACAAAGTTCCATTACAGTTTATCGGAACTGTTAAGTTAACTGAGGTCGAGTTTTATATTTACCGCACACGATAGGATTTATTTGATATCAGTTGTAATACATGTAGACGTGATAGGTCTCATGTTAAACTGAGTTTTAAGCCAACCTATATAGGATTGAGATAGGGAATTTGTCTAGATCTTAATATTCGGCGCAATATAAAAGAAACGACGAATTATAATTATCATATTCTTCTTATCAAAATTAGGTAAAATGAAGATTAATATATGCTGTCAACTATTGTTATCTTTTTTATTAAACTTATCATTTCTATTGGAGTTACAAGGGGAACAATTAACATATAGGGGTACTCGATGTATTACGTCGTCACCGAGGGAGGGGGTCGAGACCTTCATCATGATTGATAACAGGGGGAGGGGTCCGGCTTGATGATGATGATGCTTGATAACATACTATCTCTTAAAATTGTATGGTAAGAAGTAAGCCTAATATTTCTCTCTCTCAGTGTACTGCTAATGGCAGGTCCATGGCATATAACGTATGCCTCTCTATCCTCAGTTTTTCTTCTCATATCCACATATGCTCCATAAATCACATCATCCAACATTCCTATTCTTGGTCTTCCTTTGACTCTCTTTCCAACCATTCTCTCCTTTATTACTTCTTTCAACAAACCCTTCCCCTTTAAAATATGTCCTAATATTTCTATGCAAAGTAAATCAAAACTTACCTTAGCACAGACGTACAGCAGTAATCACTATGTCAATTGAATCGTAGGCCTATGACGTCACAGTCTGACGTCAGCTTAAATCAAGAGGACGATAATGGGTCATCGTGGTTATCCCATCGTTATGAAGACTTAAAAAAATTAGATGCAGACTGATGCAGGCTTGAAAAATGTGTCTGCTGCTGGAAATCTTGTGTCTGAATCCTTGACCCAAAATGATGAAGAATAGTATGGTATTACTTCAATTTGTAGACTGCTAGTACCAAATATACAAAATATAATTAACTTAACTTAACTTAATTATACTGGTATAGAAAGTTATTTCTAACTTGTAGTCACCAGATTTCATCACTCACATAGATCTAACACAATTACCCAATGTCATACAAACAAATACAATATTAATACAATAAAATAATGCAATGAAACTAGTTATATCCATTGATGATTCAGCCAGGAACAACACAT
>JAQFZF010002390.1:0-12525 GCA_034695365.1 Enchytraeus norvegicus
ATGTTTCTTTTTGTTTTCCCCAGGTCATTGCAGTTAGTGATTTGAGAATGTTTATGTTGTACAAGTTCTACATATCAGTGGCACACTTTTCAACCCGAAAGGTATTTAAAAAACTCTACGTATGGTAACGCTGAGCTAAAAATCTCACTACCATCAGTGAGTAAACTGTTTTTCATTTCACAACATTATGTACTTCAATATGAATGTATAACTGTTGATCTAGATATAATAACATCCCATATATATCATAAACAACAATAATTTTTAACTAGAAGTAATTACAACCTTCAAAAATAAAGCAAAACTTGTTGCAATTTTTGAAAAAGCAAAAGTGAAACTTTTACATTAGGAAATGCAGCACTGGATGTTACAAAATTTTGTTATTTTAGTTACTGGATGACTATAAGTATAATCATGAACGTATAAGCAATAAATCAGTGAAATTATTGCAGAGTTTACATGAATTAAACTGACTTTTTCATTGCGTTACGGTAGTGAAACCAATGTAAAAGTATTGAGATTTCTGTGACGGTAGTGAAAGTCCGTCATTTTGTGATTTTTGCCTAAATATTCACCTGTGTAGCATTTCATTCAGAAATTGAATTCATGTTAGGATATATATTTTCATGGTTTCAGTCATAGCATAGATAGCTGGCGGCCAAAACTATAGATCCGAGATTAATAAGCGTGATGGAGGTGACAGTGAATAAATGTACGCACCGAGGTCATCACAATGTACAATAATAACCTGCAGAGTGTGGAGAACTGTGGTCTAACTTCAACAATAAACAATTATCAGCTCATTAAAGTACATGCACCAGCTTTCAGATGTGGAAAAAATATTGACCACTTTTTCTTATTTAGTTTTTGTTACGGTAGTGAGATTTGACTTCTAAAACTGAGGACGCCATATCTTTTTAAGTTTATAAAATATATATAAAGGTCAGAAAACGAATCGCATCAGTTTTACAATCTATTGAGTTGTGTCTATCATAACTAGTAGAAAAAATTCAAAAAATTTATTGTAAATATGAAAAAAACGAAAAAATTCTGCGCACATGTTAACTTCGGACATGCATTTTAGGCAATACCTCTATCGTTTAAACATTTTAATTTTTTTTATAATTTCTGTATTTACGTAATTAACACTCATAGTATATATTCTAGAATCTAGATATAGTTAATTTTATCCAGGATCCAAAACCTATCAGAATTTGAATTATTTTATTACAACTTCTGTTGACTTTCAACCGCGGACCCAAAAATGCCCGTTTGAAATATTCACCCATAGACCCTAATTATTTGAGTTGATGCGGTGGAGTGCAATTTCACAAAGTCTGTTCTTCAAATTGTATTGTTTATGCTTGTACGGTTTGTTGTCTTGTTTATTATTACATCAGACAGTAGACAGTACTAGATACAATTACGAGATAGTACAAGATGTCAGCGGAGGTTAATGATAAAGGCAAGTTCTACGATGATGCTAAGAAGTATTGGGAGGAGACGCCGGCCACTGTTGATGGAATGCTTGCCGGCCTCTCACAGATCTCCAGCATAGATCTCGGCGGCTCCAGGAAGTTCCTCGGCCAGTTCTTCTCTGTATGCTGTAATTGATAATATACTTATTTAATAACATGCATGGGGGTGTGGTTAAAACCCCTGTCCTGCTGCCAATTTTCTCCAAAGTTTCACCGCTTATGGGTAGGGGTAGGGTGTTAGCTTAACCTAACCCAAACCTGAACCTAATCTTAATTAGCATTTTTAATAGTGAAACTTGTACAACATTAAGACAGTGGGGAATGGTCTTTAGTACATCCATTTACTGTGTAATATGTATTATACTATCTTACATAATTTTATTTGTTCTATTTTTCCCACAGGTTTTCAGACTTAAAATGTTAGCTTTGCACCATAAAAGTATGTTTTGCTTTTATTGGAATATCGGATTGGTATCAATTTTGGCTTTAATTTATATCTTGGTCGGTGTTATCTTAGGTATTGTAATCACTAAAATAGTTATTGAATAACATTTATGCCTCGTATTTATTTCATATTTACAGAGAAATTTCCAATAAATATGTAATTAAACTTAATTTGTTTGTTCACCTCAGGCCTGCAACAGCTCACACTAGTTAGTAAAACAATTGCGACAATTCTTTATTAAATGACAATTTAGTTGTAACATTAATTAAATTTAACAACCAAACGAAAGTCAAATAAATCGTCCAAAGACAAAAAAAATTTGAGGACACCTAAATATATTACTTCAATGTACATTGTACAATATACCTTTTATATTTTATGTTATCCATTGGCTATACATTAATATATTAACGTATTTGTGTTCAGGGGCCTAAACCCACAGTACAGAAGAACCGAGCACTAGACTGTGGAGCCGGTATTGGTAGGATCACTAAACGTCTTCTACTGCCGCTCTTCTCTCGAGTTGACCTAGTGGAACAGAACCCAGCCTTCGTCGATGAGGCCAAAACATTCATCGGCGAGGAGGCCAGCCGGGTTGAGTTTATCTGCAGCGGGCTGCAAGACTTCACTCCAGCCCCCAGTAAATACGACGTCATCTGGAGTCAGTGGGTGCTCGGACATCTCACTGACGATGATCTTGTTCAGTTCTTTATTCGCTGTAAGCAGGGCTTGACGGAGGAAGGAATTATTGTGATGAAAGAGAACGTGTCGCAATCGGAGGTGGATTTTGACACGAAGGACAGTTGTTTCATTAGACCACGAAAGCTCATGGTTGAGTTAGTAACTAGGGCAGGGCTGAGAGTGGTTAAAGAAGAGAAGCAGAAACATTTCCCCAAAGATCTGTATGATGTTTGGATGTTTGCTGTCAAGTGAAGTTAATCAACTGTGATTGATTTTATAGCATATTTTGCTTTCGATTAGTAGGTAATTTTTTAATAATTGAATCCCCAAATCTTTCATTATCAAAAACCTGTACCTTATGAAAAAGTGTTAATGATATATATACAATGCAATAAAATATAGGTTTCACATCCGTTTTCATCATCTGTCGACTAAATGAGGGAAGTCGTATTTGACATATATGATGATGTTTTGCAGTGAGGTGGCAACACTTAACTGGATACATTTGTATAATGTCACAGGGCGTTAAATATATTAAAGAACCTTTAACATCTCTTTACTCCTTTCAAAGCCAGCATCGGTGTACCCAGTAGGCAAATTTTTCACTCTCATTTGATTAGAAAATATGCATTTTTTAATCTATTCTATACATTGCTTTCATTCTGCATAATAACTGCATTCAGCGGCGGTTGTAGGCAGAAATATTTTTGGACTATGGCCCCCTTCCAATTATTTTCTCAATTTCCTATGTTAATAGTATATTGGAATTTTGGGGGTCTGAAACTATTTGGGGGGGGTGCAATTGAAAATGTGGGGACCAACCCCCCCCCTGGCCCAGAACCGCCACTGATAGCTTGGTATATTGTATACTACCGTTATAGCACATTATGGATAATTTTGGATATCATTGAAAGCGATTACTACTAAAGTGCAAGTGAAGAATTAGCAATTTCTATCACTCAAATTAATCCCTATCAATGACCGGCTCATGTATTTAATTAACAGCTTATTCCACTGCAAACCTTCAATGCACATCAGTTATCAACGAACATTCATTGCTACAACATTTCAAGGATAACGTCCCTGATATCATTCTTAGATGAGGAAGTGGATGTTAAACCTGTATTATTGTTATAATTCATGATGATATCAAGCATGTTAGCGGTGTTTTAGTGAGACAGTCAATATTTTTTTTCTAGTTAGCGCGAGATTTTACTCTGTGGTTATATTCTATGGGATTTGAACTCTAAACTTCATGTTTATGACTTTGAAGATGTCACTGTAATAAACATATATTTCTGGAAAAAACCGTGGTCAGCTAGATGGAGCATTTTTGCACTCCCTTATGACGATCAGCACACACACACTATTTGGTGGTTTGTTTGCTTCTATCACTATTATAATTATCTGCACTGTAATAGTCATTGATAATTGATACTATGTATTGATGCCTTGTCTGACGTTATCACTGTAATAAACATAGGCCTATATCTCTTTTCAGTTTGAGAACTTTACCAGCCTGCTGATACAACATATTACCACTAAGCTGTGCTGCTGCAACACCACTAAGCTGTGCTGCTGCAACACCACTAAGCTGTGCTGCTATAACATATAACCACTAAGCGGTTTTGTTACAACATATAACCACTAAGCGGTTTTGTTACAACATATAACCACTAAGCGGTTTTGCTACAACATATAATCACTAAGCGGTTCTGCTACAATATATAGCCACTAAGCCGTGCTACCACAACATACTGCCACTAAGCCGTGCTACCACAACATATTGCCACTAAGTTAACCGTCCCTTTCACGTGACTCCCGCCCATTGGTCAGATGTAGGACGAGACGTCACACTGACCAATGGGAAAGCAGAAGTGAGTCACGTGACCGTTACAATTTTATTTAAATTGTTACTTTAACTGCCAGGTGAATATAGCTCATTTGTGTTGAGATCATCACAGTCTAGTCACTTTCTCAATCAAATAGATGGTTCATTCAATAGACTAATCAATACAAAATATAACCAGTTAATAAACGAAACGATACGAAAGTACTTAGAATCTAAGTCATCTCGTTTAGAGTCTGAGAAGTTTCAGATTATATTAAAATCAAATTGCATTCGGGGTGTTTAATCAAGGATATTCCAGGGAGGTCTATGAGTCCAGAATTAGTATTTTAATCATAGATTTTAATAGATAAAATTGAAATAATATTCAAAGCGATTGGGCATTGCCCCTAGTCCCCCCCTCCCCTCTGTCGAGGGGGAGGACAAGGGGCATGGTCCACCTCCCCAATGAATCAATGCCTGTCATCAATCAATCAAAATTTAATATGATAATCCCATTCCCATTTGTTACTTTTACGTGAAAACAAGAAGTGAAGTGCTCTATTTATATGTCTCTTTATCTATGGTTTTGAGACGTCGCAGTTGTTTACATTCTGAGGAAGTAAAAGTAAATTGATCATATGATTCTGCATCAATTTCAGTTCTACTTCTCGTTTTAGTTACTTAGACATTAATTATAAATTCAACTGAAAGATGTAAAACAAGTCGACTGTATTTTTAGAAAATTAAATAAATGAGTCTAAGTCTTGTCCAAGTTGTTAATTTTGTTTAATATTGTGCAGCCCTATGAGGTTTAATCACGCAGGCCTTCCTAATTTTACTTTTTTAATTCCAATGTCTTGAATTAAAATTTATAGTTAATCGGATTCTGATTTGGCACCATGTTTGGTATCTACTAAGTGCGTAAGATTAGCTACATAGTGTTTGAAGCGGTGACGGTTGTAGGCAGGGGCGCATGGGCCAGGGGGCCCCTGTCCCCCCAACAAATTATTAGCTGGCCCTTTAACTTGTTTGAATGTTATTAACATTGTTGAATAAGGAGCGTTACTCAGCTGCTGGAGACCTGGCGGCGATCCTTGGATGAGTCGTCCTAATGACGAAGATAGAGGGTGTCAGCACCACGGCTGTTCTTCGGGGTGGGCAACAACAACAACAACAATAAGGAGCGTCAGTGTAAGTTTCGATTTGGCCCAAACTTGCCCCCCTTACATTATTTGGGCTGTAATTAGCTGCTTCTGGTATGAAGTCATCTCTATGTGATTGGTACAATTTAATTGTTATTATTTTGCATAGTTTCCACCCACGGGTGGTTGAAAGAAGTAATTGAAGCCATATTTATAATTGTATTGTCAAGGCATTCAAGGGATATCTCTAACGTCACTTTCCAGTGAGGAACCGAATGTTCAATCTTGATTGATTGATTCACTGATTAATTAGCTTAAAATTGAAGCTGTTTTAGATATTTAGTGAATGATCTGCGACACAATGCTGTGCCGGCTAGTATTAGTTATCACCGTAGTATGTGGGACATTGGTTAACATTGGCTCTGCTGGCGACTGCAGTGCTTGTAAGTCCAGCAAAGTTACCTCTGATAAATTGGCTGCATATTCAAAGCTGGCACCTCTGTGTGGAAAAAGGTACGTACGATTATCTGAACGGTATATTTTAATTTTGCAGTGTTATATCTGGCAAACATAAGAATAGACCAACCAACAGCTGCACATGTTTCGTAGAAGGCAACTAATGTAGTCACTGGTTATGGAGATCAGAAAGCTAAATTGTCTCAAGGAAAACGTGGCATGCAATTTGTATGCCTGTTTAGTTTCTACAGTTGTATGCCATGGACCTGCTGTAAGTCAGTGCACTGAGAGATATATAGCTTAATTACAAGTAGAAGCACAAGTGTGTGAATTGTAATTTTATTGATCTGTTACAAATGGCTTCAATAACTGTGATTGATTCAATTATTTAATTAATTATTCAATTATATGGCATACAAGTTCTACGTAAGTAGTGTAATATATGGCAATGTTATTTACCTCAAAACTGTCAGTTTTTATTATTTATGAAGCCACAAGTTATCTGTATATGAATCTAACAGAAATCAAATGTTATCTATCATTGATCGTGCAATCGTGCAATGCAGTTTATCGCTTCTAGTAGCATCAGTTGAAACGCTTAGAAAAAAACATGTAAGCTGAGTTTAAATGCCCTAAATTTATGTAAATAAGGATGTTTTTTCCTTCATTTTTTAGTTTTGTTATATAGTATCTTGTTGAACTATTTTAAGTCATAATGCACAAATTTGTGACATTTCTTCTATTATTATTATGACTAGAGCAATAGTCTGTAAAGCAGGCAGATTTCTGGGGGTATCCCCCCCGTCTCCATGGGCGAACGAACTACTCAGGACTCCTTAAATTGGAAGGGGTCACTTCCGAATGCACCACTCTGGGGAGGCACTCATAACCCTCCGCATTGTAATGTTTGAATGTGCAGTTAGATCATGAATGTGCAGGTCCAAACCTCCCTAATTGTATTATCATTTGATGACAATTTTTTTTTCGTCATCAAATATTTAGCTGACCAGAAATTTTTGGCGTAATAGATATTTCAGCTTACTGTAGAATGGAAGCCTCCATGTGGAATAACGTTTTAAGGCAATTATTAGTGTTTAGATTATTATCAAATGTCTCATTGTGGTGTTGACATTGTACTGCACGCAGGTATCCCTATGAGGACGCTAAGTACCGGTACGACGTGGGTATCTGCAAGGACGTGGGCACTGTTGGTAAGATGGACGGTCATGTGGGCGTGAGACAGAAAGAAAAGAATTCTAAACCCGGTGAGGGCGAGTTTGTGTTGGGCAGCATCAATCAGACTGAGATCATGATTGGAGGTGCGTAATATTTGATATTTAAATAACCTTTAGAAGACTTGACTAGATTAAATGACATTGAGTTTTTATATTGGCTATTGTACCTTCATGTATACTTAGCCCATGGATGATTCGATGGCATGTATCATTTGCAAAATATCAGCATAATTGACCAACCATCTGTATAGTGATGGCATAGTAGTGTTTATTAATTTTTGTTATATATTTTGCACACAGAGATGGTGTCTCGGTTAAAACACTGCCAGCTGAAGAAGACAACGGAGACCCATCTCGATGGCATATATCGATGGCATATATCATTAGCCTGTTTAAGTATAGGCCTATGGCTTACAAACATAACAAAAGCTCTCAGTCCCGTGCACCCCTTCATTGGGTAGAGGACTAATCCCTTCAGTGCTAAGATTAACTGCAGAGGATAGAGAGCCATGAACATGTTTTTTGCAATGGACTTGCCATTGGGCAGTGCACTGAGAGAGAGAGAGAGTAAATGACCAGTGCATATCAACCGTACATTTATGGTCATCACCTGATCTTCTATTTGTTTGTTATATGTCTGTTAAAATTGTTTGTTAATTGATTAGTGAATTTAAAACTGATTGATTGATTGATTGATTGGTGAGGAACCGGACGCTAAATCCTCATTGTATTGTATTGTATTGATTGATTTATGTGTAGAGAATTGGATGTATCTGGAGTATGAAGGAGGCGAGGCGTATCCCAATGCCTGTGGTAGAGAGCATAGGAGATCTATCATCATGATCACATGCAAGAAGGGAGACTTAGATGTTTGTATTATTCTTTATCAATTAAACACTTTAGATTGAAGAAAACGAAGCTTTGATAATGACGACCAAATAATTGACCCCTTAGCTGCAAAGTATGAAATCTCGCGAACTTGGCTTGAGCTAGCGGTTGAGCGACTCGACTACGGATCATTAGGTCTGCGGTTCGAATCCCAGGGCTTCCCGTCACTGATGTAGCCCACGGGCTTTTTCTTTCTGCTTTTAATATCATTTTGGTAGTCTGCCATTCAACTGGTTAGTAGTTTCTATGCCATTGACCTCACTCATGTAGCACGTTCCGAAACAATGTGAAAGTGGAATATTGAAGGCTCATGCCAAAAAATGATCTGTATTAAAAGATCTGTATTAAATGATTACTGATTAATAGAATAATAATTACTGTTGTGCACTGTATTATATTGCATTGTATTGTATTTTATTGTATTGTTTTGCATTGTATTGTATTGTATTACAGTGTACTATATATCAATGCTAGAGGAGGACAACAACAAGATCTCAGTGTGCCACTATTGTATTGTATTGTATTGTATTGTATTTTATTACAGGGCAGTATGTCAATGCTAGAGGAGGACAGCAACAAGACCTCAGAATGTCACTACCTGTTTCAGTTATCACACGACGCTGCCTGTACACCTGAGGTACAAGTCATAACGGCTGGTGGCATAATCTGTATAGTGTGAGTATTGGCTGTTACTTTTGAGAGAGAGAGAGAGAGGGACTCTGATTTTTTGTTCATTCAATGTAAAAAAGACCTAATGGACAAGCAATCACACAAAAACTCAAGCGAACGCACATGCATACACACAAGCAATGCCAAGCATACGCACAAGCATACACACTTGTAAGCATGCACACAAGTAAACACAGAAGCATATTCACAAGCATATGCAAAAGCATACACATAAGCAAGCAAACATTCGGCTGTCAGTGAGGACACCATGTATCCAATCGGTCTGACCACCGATACACCATTGCATTCAATTAACATGCGTGCAATTTAAAGTAGAATATTTGTAAATGTATACTACATGTATATATCTATCTTCCTACAGTAGAGTTCTCTGTCACATAGCAAGTTCATGACAAATATTCCTCCCCATGGTCAACCTTCTCACTCTTTAGTGAGAACACCATCGATCAATCCAACATGCCAATCTCATCACAGGGCTTTGACCTTTTAAAATATATTGTATAATATCCAATGGTCAAGTGAGCCAGAATGCACTGGAACGCCGTTCCAGCTCTACTCTGACTGGGTGTTTAATAGTAGCGCCTGCTATCTCTGACCACTTTTATCATGCTAATTTCATGCCAAATATATCAGCAAGTTGTGGATCTCCGTGGTCTTGTGAAGTAGACAAAGTTTAATAATTTTGTAGTAATAAAAAGGGTGGTTGAGGAGAGGAGGAGATGGAGATCCATGATAGTCAAGCTTCTTTAGACGATGAAAAATGAATGAAATCAATGATGGAGTGCAAAATCTTTGACTGAGTTTTATTATGTATTTTATCGAGCGCTCCAATATTATGAAATTCTTTACCACAAGATCTACGGTCATGTACATGTATTACAACCTTTCAGGGCAAGATGAAAACCCTTTTGTTTCCTCCTTAGATCTGTTTTTAGACTCTCTTGCCCTGGTTAATGGACTTGCACTATTTCAGATCTTGTTTTCTCTTCAGTCTATGCATTGGCAAGTGTGTTTTGGTTGTATAGAACGGCTTGCAGTTGCATGATCTGCTTGAGACGTCCCTGACAACGCCTTCGAGTGAGGAAATTCTCGTTAAATCCTCATTGTACTGTATTAGTCAGTTCGAGAGGTTCCGTGGTCTAATGGCAGCACTGCAGCCTCAGCATCACATAGTCACGGGTTCAAAATCCAGTGAAGACCATGAGTTGATAGCTTTAAGCAAGCTACTTTAATCTCCATTGCTATAATAGCAAGAAGTAGGTGTACATTTGCCAAGACACACTCTAATGACTGGAACTAGCCAAGCCGCATTTGGAAACAAATCCCGGCTATCTCGTCATCTGGCGAAATCAGTAGCATCAGCTATTATTATTATTAGTCAGTTTTAATGTAATTATGTATATTAGGCGTAATTATAGTAAAGGCTTATAAGAAAAAAGCTAAAGCTGTAAAGCTAAATTTAAAGTCAGTTTCCACATCCAAAGACACTGTCAGAGACGGACCCGGCTTGGAATCGAACCCATGACCTCCGGCTTATCAGTCAAGCTTCCTATCGACTCAGCCATCCAACCAGGACTTATCATCCATTTCCTCATTCGATGTAATGCCAGGGACGTCTTGACATATTATCATTTAAGTTTTGAGAAATTGTCAGTATTATGTAATATATTTAATGAATAATAAATTATGTAAAATTACTTTAAATATAAGACACCACATTATAGAGCACACTTTTTAAATAACCTAGTTTTCACTGTCTGTGAGTTTGTCTTTAATTAATCCTTTTTTCTCTCAGAGATAAATTGAGATAATGTTTGCTGTTACAGATTTTTCGTAATAGTTGGTGCCTATTTGATATTCGGAGGGCTGTACATGAGGTGTGTGAGGGGAGCCAAGGGTTGGAAGCAGATCCCGAATTATGAGTTCTGGAAAGACTTCGGCAATCTACAAGCTGTAAGTTGTTAGGTTTCTAGTAATGTTTCTTTTGCCATGAAGCCTAAACCTATTTTACCAGCACATTATTTCTCTTTTCTCATATCATGGAATGTAAATGATCGTGTGCGTCAAATTATAATATAAATGTTTAAATTGCTTGAAAAACTCGTCGTCAGTGGTGGCACCAGCAATTGGGACGATCCGGGGCACAGCCACGGCACAAGGTCCTGAGAAGGGGCACATTAAAACTGATGAAAAATCTTGAAATGTTGTTACGTACTTGAATTTTAAACATCATTTACTAAAATTAGCACTGTACGCAAACTTTAACCATCATTACAATTGATACGAGTCAATGTCCATTGACCATGATGCATGAAATAATACCGGAGTAGTGTAATAATGAGATTAACACGATAATACAGTCATGGTTTCATATCATGGAATTGTTAAAACAATCAAAATGCAAACCAAAGAAATCATTTTCCTGCCGGGGCACGGTCGTTTTCAACCGGGGCGCCGCCACTGCTCGTCGTATGTAGATAAAAAACAACGTCGTATGTAGATAAAAATACAACCTGGTTCTCTGGAGTGACGTGTCACTGATGTTGCTGCTTTAAATTTTTTCTTTACTTATTGTTTTAGTTTTCCACTTCGATTACAAATAGTGCGAGAATGAAATGTAATACAAACTAGAATAAAATTGATAAATTACAGATTTTGTTTCAAAAAGCTTATGCGGCATGTTATTATGATTGATTGATTGATTGATTGGGTAGGATGGGTGTGACTTGATATGTCGCTGTGGCGGTAGAGACTCAACTGTTAACCACTACCATGGGATAGGAGATCATCAGATAGAAAGTGATTGATTGATTGATTGATTGATTGATTGTGTAGGATGGGTGTGATTTGATATGTCGCTGTGGTGGTAGAGACTCCACAGTTAATCACTACCATGGTATAGGAGATCATCAGATTGAGAGTGCCAATGATGACGAAAGAGACGAACATCTGCTGCCCATGTGATAACATCATCTCTCTCTACTTGTATGTGTGTCTATGTGCATGCTTGTGTGTGTTCATTTGTATGAGTATAATTGAAGTAGTGAATGAGATTATATATTCTGTAACCAAAATATATTTTCCCAAGAAATAAGGTTACATTTTGCGTGTAGTAAAGGCATGGCCTTTTTCATGGGATCAACTTGATGATTGATGGAGTGCTCATTGGTGAGCGTGTTTGCAGAATATGAATTCATTTCAGAATATGTACCCTGTACCTGCCATTTGGCAGTTCACTAGAGATAGAGATATTGGATGACCAATATTGTAGCTGGTTAATGGTTGATTTACGCACCATTAGTTATATTTAATACAGATGTTGGTCAAACGTGTGAATAGGGTCCAGAGGTGAACCGTTCTAATCCAAAGGTTCACTCGTCATTAATTTATCCTTTTTGCATAAAACTGACATTAAATTTGGCCTTACCCTCTACTTTGATGTTCTCCCATACAGGTTATGTGTATGTGTGTCTATGTGTATGTGCTCTTGCTTGTATTTGTGAGTGTATACTTGGAGCATTACTTAATTCCTTTATAAGATTCTGTGTTCAATAGAATTTTACTGACACTACAGAAGTATAGATTACTAAAGCGTTCAGAGTGCCTGTATGGGTTTAATTGATAAGGGGCCATCCATAAAAGACGTCTGCCCGGGAGGAGGGGTGGGGGGTTTGTCGGG
>JAQFZF010002391.1:0-12525 GCA_034695365.1 Enchytraeus norvegicus
AGAAGATCACGTGACGGGCTTGATGTAGGGTTGAGGTTATGGTTAGAGCTAGGTAATAAATTAACTAATAATATAGTTAGGGTTATGTTATGGTTATTGTTACAGGTAGGATTTGGATGAGGTTATTTGCTGTACTTGTACCGTTAACGTAAATTCGCCCACCGTCCAGTGTTGTCGTTCTCTCTTTTCGCCTCCATTCGTACAGCGTAAACATGGCTTCCTATTATCATTATAAGAACATATTCCACAATGCACATCTCAATGTGCAGAACTAACTTACTGGTTGCACTGGTTGTGATCTTGTTGATCGTTTTAATTGTAAGATAAATTTGTACAAAACTAATAATTAGCATTACCATAATTCCCGAGACTAGTCGTATTGACTTTACTAATTTATATATGTAGAGGCCTACATGAATACCGACTCATGCGTAATAAATGTGCCCACGTGTAAGTTTTGTATGTCGATAAACCAAATATACTTTGCAACAATGTGCATGTCCTATTTACTGTCACATTATATTTACTTTAAGGGACAATATCAAAAACGGTATCTCTACGATTGTTAGAGGTTTGTATAAAACTTTCGTCAACCGTAACTTGTTAAGCCGACTACAATATAGCAGATTCTGTAATTTATAGATCTAATTGTGTTGTCATTAGAAATTGTGAACAAAATGTAGAACCTGCTAGCAATTGTAGCCATTTTTATCTCTGCTTATTTTCGTGGCATATAGTGAAATACAATATGGGTTTAGCCTACGTGTCATCGTCTGACGACGATATCAGGGACGTCAATATAACTAAATTTTACATAAAATAGGAATTACTTATGGAGCATGTAGATTGTAGACTATTATAATTATAATCGGAGTTGAGAATTCCGAGTTGAATTCTGCTGTAATCGAATATCAATAATTCCTCGCACGGTCACATTAACCTGGGAGATCTATTGAGCCTACCATTAGTCGTTGCTTCATACCATTGTTTATGTTGTATAACCTTTAACCTTTACTCCATTTAGGTTATTACTAGTCACATCGACGACGTTTATAATAACAATTTGTTGAAAATGTGGAAATGTCAGCTCACTTAGTATGAAGATTTACAGGAATTATATAATGATAATAGTCCATGATATCGTCAATTGTCCGTGATGTCGTCGTCAGATGATGAAATGGACATTAAATTCGCATTGATTACATTTATTATTATTAATGATTAATTATTTAAAATTAATCATATTAATCATCATCATGCAGTAGTAATTTTTCGTCAGTCTTCACGAGCCTCGGTTGACAGAGTAAGATCTGTAGGTCCATGTGTTGATGCATTCAAGAATATTATCCATCCAGCTTTTACGTTGTTTACCTCTAAAATTAATATTGTCGCTATAAGAATTGATGTCAGGTTATGAGCAAACAAAGGTGTATTTCTTTGTATTAGCTGAACACTGTGCAGTATGCATACAGGCATGATACTATGAGTGATTAAATTCGAGCAAAGGAGAATAATGCAACTTATCAAGGATATACAGTTTGCACTCTATTGGGACCAAGCCTTGTAATTTATAGTATTGGCCCGCGTTGATGATTAATTATGCAGGTCTTCAGTTTAGAAAATAATGAAGCAGGCCCACATCTAAAATTAGATCTACATTTGACTGCAGTGTCAAATATTCGCTTGCATATTTCACTAAGGGTTAAATAGTTAAATTTGAATGGTCTTGTGTACAAGTGGACCGATCTCAAAAATGAATTAGTTTAATCCTTATTTTAATAAAATCATAAACAAGACGAATGTATGTTATTCAAATTAAAACTGTTGAACATACATTTCTAAAATAAAAAGTTAATAAAGTACGAAAAAGTCATATTTGCATTTTAAAATATCAATTTATATAAAACACATTTTCTATGTAAATTCTACTCGTGGTTGGTCCACTTGTGTAGACACCATCCAACTTTGCTCTTAGGCAGAAGTGAACTCTTGGGCCGAGCTATTAGGTGATGAGTTTGAATTGCAATGGATGAATTTGTTGCTAAGCAATGATAAGTGATACTTTAGCAACTTGCTGCCAAATTATGCAAACTTTGTTAATAAGTTCAACACTATCGTTGCTTTATACTTTATTGATGTGCAATTTAAAATTTAAATGCAAGTGGGGATTTAGTTCATAAGTTCGTGTAAAATCATGCATAGATTAAGTAGACTTACAGGCCAATAAATAATTTTATACCGTATACTAAATATATATTTCCCATAGTTAATTTTTCAAATTTCTCTCTGCAATTATATGGTATCAGTATTTAAATCGTCATTACTGTACTGTTTGTAATTTTCTATTGCATTCACCCCGCATGCTAGGCCTACTTGCTAGTATGGTAACGACTGCAATCATAATATAGATTAATATTGTCTGAAACTATCAAGCTTTCAACTGTAGAATTCGCATTATGCAGTGCTGCTTTTCATGAATCACATTTGCTATTATGCACTTCATAATTTGCTTGATAGCATTAACTGATTAGCTAGATAGTATCAATTAATTCTGTTCGCGGCATGCAATACAACGGTCTGTTGGTGCTTTTTATTAGGATGGCGCAATTTTGCAGTATTTTATTAGTGTAATTGACATTTTTATAGTTTGACAGGCTCTGAGCGTAAATCAGGTATTGATGACAGATAGACAGTTAGTAGCCTACTAGCTAGTTGGTGAACTATTCTTGAGAATACTCGAGTGGCCCCAGTGGCGAAGACTGTGTCTCCGTTTTGGGGTTAATTTCTTTTCGATGAACTGATCCCAATTTTTAGATCTCGAGTCTGATTAATTCGATAAAATGGAGGATTGAGAAAGCAAAAACTGTGAGGTCTCAATACCGCATGCCAGTAATTATTCAATTTTGTTTATTAGCAGGAATATTATTGCATGAAATAGGCTACATCTATAATTATAGTCATCGCCACAAACGTCGGAAGAGTCATCAGGCTTAGACAAAATTTATTTATGAATTAATTTATTTATGAACTTTGGGGGAGGGTAGATACTCTACTCCCCCCTTTGATACTTTGGGGGACCGTCACCCCATCCACTCTAAGTCTCCTCTCCTGAGAGGCCCTTGTGTCAATCCTGCTGTGGGATAATTGTCAAGGCATATAAAGCCTAACTGAATTCATGATAGAATAATAATACTAACTACTAGTAAAGATTTAGCGTCCGTTACCTTATCCAAAGATATTATCAGAGAAAAATAATCTAGTCTGCCATAGACCACAGACTATGTAGCGAAATCTGTGGAAATCTGGACTTTGAGCAACCAATTTGTCCAGTAAACAAAGAAGCAAACGTGGACTGCTTTACCCTACACTGCACCAACTTCAGTATCTTCATTATTCGGCTCTTACGAAGCACATACAATTTTAAGGTGGTCTATTTTTAAATTTCCCGTATCCAACATCGGATTATTTCTCAAACTTAAGTTAAAAAATTATGTAATATAATTCATGATTATTAATCAAATGACAGGTAAGTTTATCGTTGATACAGACCTTATCACAAGTGCGTAGATACCGGATAGACAGGCGGGTTGATGAGATTAAAGGTTGATTGATAACGACTTCAAGATTGTTGATGAGTTTGATCACCTTATCGCTGCTGTTGTTGGTCTCTTCAAGCTGTATATTGTGATTTGAGCATGATCGAAACGTTGAGTAGCGTGCAGGATCCAACAAATAGTGAATTTAATAATGCAGTGATAAAATTAGGCTTGTGATTAATGTGAACATTGAGTGTGCACATTAATCACAATCTGTCATGTTATTGAGAATGATCGTTTGGATATAGTAAGCATTTTTAGCATTTGTCTGATTGTTAGATAGCGTTTTCAACCATGCTGGTATCATAATATCCACAAACATGTTTACTCGTTTAGTCTCTCGGACATTATAATGTGAACAATTAGTGGACAACTAGCAAGAAAGCCGTAAACAAAGACTATCTACAGAATATTTTTTAATTGGCGCCCCCCCCCTCGAAATACGCTTCAATAACATTTTTTTTCTCAAATAGACAATTCATGAGTGCTGTGTATAGTCGATCGTTTAAGGTAATAGTTAGATATAGTAGCAAGTAACAATTAAAGTAGTTTGTTATAGGTAGGACTGAATTACACCTTTTTGAGATTACCTCGTCTGGTTAGATTTAAACGAATGTTTGTATGATTAGTATTGATTCACGTCTAGCCGTTACTGTAGTAGACGGTCACATCTGATAAATGCAATTGATTAGTGCATTACTTTTGCAATCAATGTTTTTATAGAAGGATAGTAGTGAGTGTAATTTGATCAGAAATCAATTTTCTGAAGAAGAGGAACAAATTATAAAGTGTTGGGCATGTTGCGCGAAACAAAGGTAAGAATTTGTGGAAAACCATGACTGCGTCCATATGGTACCTAGAGAGAGAGAGAGAGAGACAGTTTGTGTGTAATGTGTTGTGTGTTATTTTCCTCCATCATTGTAACATTGTAGCGTACCGGTATATATTAAAGCCGGCTGTAGTAACATCCACTTTTCATCACATCCTGGATAGTGCAAAGAAACTTTTTCCTAGCTCTAATCTGCTGGTTGTATGCTGTATGAGCGCCGTGAATCATGTAGCCAGATAGCTTTATGATACTACACTGTAGCCTACCCGGCAGCTTAGCGTCTAGGAATAGCTTCCGTCTGACGCGTTGCTGGCATAGTTTCTTCTTATGGTCAGTTGTAAGATAATTCTGTTGGCGAGAATTGTTTTGATATTTGCAAATTTGCAATATAAACATCCGGGATGGACACTAGACTGCAAACTAGACTTTGAGAATCTTAATTAATGGCGTAGGTTTGCATTTTTCTTCGCATTAAATTGGAAACGTGCATTAAATAAGGACATGCATTATGTATGGGAATGCCTTGTTTGGTCTGGAAGATTTGAGAATAATCAATTCAAAGCGGCATGTGTTTTGTATAATTAAACTAAAAGAGATAAATTGAAATGCAACGCGAGAACCATTTGAGAAACCATAATTTATCATTAAAGAAATAACTCATTTTCTGTGTGATGAAGGTGGGATCAATTTCTTTTTCGATGGTGTGCTTATTACTGAGCTAGAATAATTGAGGAGAAATGTGCGCCTTATTCCTGACATTTGGCAGTCCACTAGAGAGATAATAGACTAACAACTACTGTGGGAATGTCACTTTTATACAATATTTGATGCATAATGTTGTGCCACTGCTGTTCACGCTGTTTTATGCACATGTTTTTTGCGCATGCTATTGCTTATTAAAGAGCTCTTGTTTGACTGCAGTATCAATCATCAACCGTATTTATTAGATTTATACCTACTAGAACAGCATCGATCATATCTATATTATATTGTTGTATGCCTGCAAGAACATTTCTATGGATTTGTTTGTGCTAAACACGCCAGCAAATGGTTTGATTCTGTTGACGGATAAAGCCTGATGACAGAGTAATTGATCAAAATGTGAATAGGAGAGAATGCTATTTATATTTTGTGAATCCACGGTTTGCTGGTTCGTTCACAAAACAAATGCATAGCCTGCTAGGCGCATTCATATTATTGATGGCCGCTATGCGGCTTGTGCCTATTTTCTTCATAACAAGACCAGCCTACACACACGTGCCTACATGCCTGAGCCTATATACTTGAGCCTACATGCCCATGGACGTTTGTATGCTTTAAGGTGCAGGCTAACAAATAGCAGCTAGCCTTACCTGAACTACAAATACTACATGCATACAATAGCCTAGGCCTGGATTGGCCTTCGTGAGATTACGCATAGACAAGTATGCACTACTGTAAAATACGTCATTTGTATGCTTCATTTGAGAGCTTTGTCCAGTTGGTCCTTTAGTTTCATCATTCAGTCATATTTGATAGTTAGTCATGGCCATACATTAATCTATCTATAGGTAAACTCTTGAAGATTTGAGTGGACAAACTTGAACAGACAAGTAAATTGGTAGATAAGGGGGTAGACAGACCGCTGATAAGTGACAGGTGATTGGTAGTCAGCTAGTTAAATTAATAGGTGCTCTCGTTGATTAGTATATGATGAATTGGATAGATAGGCACATGGGTATTTACATGGTTTGATTCTGTTACTATTCTATAGTTAGATTGTAGATATATAGTAAGTGGCGGATCTACGAGTCTTTAAGGGGCCAAATATTATGTTTACGTGTATTTTTTGGAGGGAGCCAGGTTAAATCGAGCCTCATCGAGGGGTCCAGGGTCCAAAACTTGTATTGAAATTTATGGATCAAATGGCAATAATTGTCAAACGAGGGTGGGCCAATGCCCCTTCGGCCCCCCCAAATCCGCGCCTGGTTATAGGCAGGTAGTGTTAGATATGTAGTTCTGTAGTATGCAGGTTATAAAGTTAGAAGGAGTGTCGATAGGCATATGTTTGAAAATTGTTAATCATTTATTTGGATATAGGCTATTGGTGAATCTGCACACACATGTTGGAACTCGCAACCGACTGTATTAGACAGAGTAGTTTTACAAGAACTTCTTGATTGATCATAAGTACGAATATCAATTTATGAATAGAATTCATAACATGTGCCATGTGCGCTTCTAGCCCCCTAGGGTTGCCAACTTTAGATGGAGACAATTCCGGACACTGTCAGCAGGACGATCGAGCGCAGTGAATATCACGATTTAATCTATTCCTTATTCCTTTCAGTATTCCGGACGGGCAATGTATTGTCAGGATAAACCCTATTCCTTTTTCCGGACACACTATGCAAATTCCGGACAGTCCGGACAAATTCCGTAGGGTTGGCAACCCTATCGCCCCCATTTGTGAATGACACATACCGTTGCATAGATTTAAACATACTAAGCATTCTACTTTAAGAATGTGTAGTTTGGCTAGCGGCCTTTAACGGATGTTTTTATAATTAATTTTATTGGCTTCTTGCTTTTGTAGACAACAGTATTGGACAACACTGTTGCATCGATCAGTGTACTAATTATAGGCTGCTGTTAGCAGGCGCATGTTTAACTGTAAGTTTTAACTTGCTGTGCTTTGAATCTCTGGTGTTTTAATGGTATCTGGTAATATGCCTATATCCGAATGGCAGGTCCAAGGCAACAAATTCTAAGCACAGTCTAATATGTCACTCATTTTTGAGTTTGACATCTTTCAACTCCATAAGTTGATCAAATTTCAAAGGCTATGCCATTGCCAAACCAAAATGATGCCATTTTTAAGAAAATATGAACACGAGTGTGTGCCAATAAACTTCTGAGAAGATGTTCAGTGTACACTAAGTGAAAATATACAATTTCCTTCAGTATATAACGTATAAGGTCTCTTGCATACACGTGCAGTACTTCTTGATTGAACTTGATTCTAAAAAATTGACAAACCCAAAGCGGAATATAATCCACATCTTATGTACGAGAATGTAACATACTGTAGGCTTACATGTACGCCTACTTCTGGTTCTAATTACCCAAAATGTGTTACGAGTTTACGACATGATATGAACTATTCTATGATATGATGTTATATGTTATATATGATTGATACTATGTTCTATGATTGATATTCATATATTCTATGATATGAACTTTTCTAGTGTAACTTTACCTGGTGCTGCCAGGTCGTCCTCTACTGATTGTTTTCGAAAATGCTCTCCACTTGGGATCTTACCTGGGTCAGGATCCCCTCAGAAAATTTGTTTGTGACTGTAAGGTAAATGAAAAGTCCAGACCGTTCTTTCGAGAGATGACTCAACGATAGGACCAAAAATGTTGGAGATCTTCGTGTTTCAATGGCTACATTTTGACAAAAGATTCTGGCCAGTTATCGTAGTCGATACTGGATCAAAATCTAGTGTAATTGATAACAGAAAACACCCTGATAACAGCAATGATATTGGCAATAGCAGATCCGTTTCAGATATTATACGCTTGTACGATGCGGGCTAACCGGCAAAATGGCTAGTGGCGTAGCTTGCTTGAAAATGTTTGTTGTGGAGGGGAGAGAGTGGGGGGGGGGGATAGTTCATCCACCCATCAGGTGATGTCTGTTGAAGGTGGGGGGAGGGGCTAGTGGTAGGGGGTGAGAGAAACAGGTCGATGGGGGATAGAGGTTACAGTTTCTGAACTCATCTGGTGATCGCTTTGAGTGTGTGCTAAGTTGTGCAGTAAACTGCCGAGTGAAAATTTACGATAGCTACTCGAGGTAAAGTGAAATCTTTTAACTTAATACCAGTTAGCTCTAGACATCGTTCTTATTCTCTGACAAGATTTGCATAACACGATATAAGAGGTTAATTTAATTATTAATATGATCACCAAATTACTCAAATCTGGGTCCAGACAACATGTCGTCTTCATATAATGAACGGACACTAAATTCTGATTAATTAATTAATTAATTTATTGATTAATTGAATTGTAATGCAAACACTTAACTTATAATTGATCTGGTAGTAACGTAAGGCGATTACAAAAGGAAATGACCGGAGGTACTAAACCTTGTTAAGATGTAGCCATTGAAACTTGAAGATCTCTAACAATTCTGGCCCTATCATTAAGTCCTCTCCCGAAGGAAATGTCAGAGCTTTTCATTTACCTTACTGTCACAAGTCAATTTTCTGACGAGAGGGATAGTTTGAGCTCTTTTGCTACGAAACTGAATCACCTGATCGAAATTATTCATTCTATAGTAATATGAATGATTAGAAATGATTCATTCTATAGGCTATATAGTTCTATGAAATGATACACTTGTACAGTAAGTGCAGAGAGATATTATCGTATTTATCAAAACAATAATAGATTAATATTAAGACTACAATAGATTAATAAATAGCTATTAGACGTTCCATCTATCGGCCTTTCTGTGATTTATCCGTTGATCTCTTCGATGCGTAGAAATCTTATTCGTCATTCAAAGAGAGATATTTATCCGTGATGCATAGCTTTAATCAGCTTATCATGGCTCTAACTCCTAATATCTTATATACTGTGTACTGTAGGCTAATTTTCTCGTAGGCGTAGCCTAGATTGATAACATAGATATTACTGTAGTCTTACACATACGAGCATTGACTTGTAATGTGACGGCTTATCTACTAGACTACTACCCTATATACTAAGCACATCAAATCAAGAGCTGGTAGTTAGTACACGAACAATCGAGACTACAGGTTGTGCAATGTACATGTACATGTAGGCAGTTACTGTAGACTTGTATGGGTTCTTTTGCAGTTATAGTGAACGGCAAGAGCTAATTGTACTAATGTTGTGCGGCTCATAGAAGTGATTTAGAAGTTATTATAGAAAGGCATTATATAATCTTGATGTAACGTCCGTTTCATCATCTGACGACGATATCACGGACAGCATACTAACAAAAATAATATAGTATTGTCTAATCGCATCCTGTTGTGCACATTGCACAGATCTTTGAGGCCAGCATCTCTTATTCTCGTAGAGTTTGGTTGGTCTTCAAGTTCTTAACTCTTTATTAAACAGAGACCTAAATTAGTAGGATACGAGATTAATCGCTATCTGTGAATTTTCACAAAATTTGATCTATAAAAATTGGCCTTCGTGTGCAAATTTTACGTAGGCCTTGCCTCCATTGAATTATATATAGGCTGAAGTCGAAGTATATTAATAGGAATGTTTATATAGGCGTAGCATATTATAAGATTGAATGGCTGTCATTGTGAGACCTTCTGAGTGCAATGCCTTACACTTTTCTATCGAGTAGGCCTATAGATGCCTTACAATTTTCCATCGCATGGAGTATTGAAGGCTGTTTTATTTTCTTATTCAGACTAAATTTCTGTGGGGACCAACTGTAGCAAGCAAAAAGTTGGGTTTTATCAGAAATAATTAATCTTAAGATAAATTGTTCAATAAATATGTTTCATGCTAATAAGGTAAGATTAGACTACCTGTTTTACTAACAAGAATTAAACAGGCGATAATATAAAGTAGGGTCCTAGACAAATTGTTACTGAAATGCGTGCACTAGAAAGTGTTGTTCCCAAAAAGAGGTTTGGGACTTTTGACAAAACCTGGATGGTAATAAAAGTGGCCCATACATATAATAGCTGTATTGTATAATAATTACGTTCCGCGACTTCTCGATTGCAGTATATCAAGCCAAGCGTGCACAACAATACACGAAGCCTAAAATCCATGTAATATGTGCAGTACAGCATAAGAAAACTTACATAGACATGCTGCAGAAATATGATTTGAAATAAGCTTGAACTAAACAGTTCTAAACGTTATTAAATCCCATGATTTAAATTGCATGACATTTTTCGTATATATATATATATATATATATATATATATATAGACTATTAAATATCATTCTCTCATGTTGCATTATACTGTATGTTGTCTTAATTTGTTGCATTATGTATGTTGATTTAATTTGCAATGTTGTATTGCTCTGTTTCAGATCTCAATTTGATAGATAAATAGTTAGGCCAGTTAATTATATAGCAAGAACATAATACGCCGAATATTAAATTATCATGGCGGAAAAAGTGGAAGAGGTTGTAGGATACACGGGAAAGTTTGGTCGGGATTCCATCACGGAATTTCTAAATCAACCGGATTGGTATGAACAGACTTTCTACAGATATGGAGGTAAGTTAAATAAATTATGGTATTTTAATTAAATTTCTACGATTTTTAAACTTTTATTATTGAAGGTAATGTTTTATTTGAGACCAGGAGACCAAGTAACTCTGCCGGAGTGAAATTCGTCAGCGATTTGGCAGCAAATTCGTCTGGAGTCTCTAGACTTCCGATGACTAGTGCGAGACAGCACTCTCTTGCACAGCAGGGATTGTCCATCTCTGCAATCACCCTCACCGAAAAGTCCTCTCATCTCGCCTTCTAATCACTATCAGTTCGATTGTCACTTTAGTCGCATTAATCAAATTCAGATTTATTTGCAAGTGCTCAAAAGTTAGGCTATATTAATACATGGAATGCTTAATACTGCTTAATACATGGAATGTTTTATATTATATTGCACACACAGGAAGGCAGGGTTGCGGTTCTAGATCAAAATATTTAGAGGGGACATGGGCCCCAAATATTTGCTAAACTTCTTATATCAATATTATATAGGAAATTGGAGAGGCAACGCAAAAAATAGAGGGAGATTAATCAGAAATTTGGGGGTCATGACCGCCCCCCCCCCCCGGATCCGGGCCAAGAAGCGCCACTATTGAAAGGGCATTTCACACGGTTCTGAAAAAGTGTATTTTCACATCAGATGTGTGCATTAGATACCACATCAGTTAACCTATTTGTCTAGAGATAACTGGCAGATCCAGTCTCGGTCCTGAACTGATCAAACAAGGTTGAGCTGTTGCTTGGTTTGCAGTATGCGCTAAATAAATAAATAAGGCTATCCTGCCTCCCCCTACTGGATTGTCAGGGTGCGCTGAACAGATATGCTGAATGTTACACAGGGATGATGTCATAGTATGCTCCATGTGGTCTACATGCAACTACTCACTTGAATGTTGCTTGTATAACCGTCCATGCATAATGATGCATGTTGTAGGAATTGCTCAATAAAATAGACATCTACATGTATGTGTGCACCTCTGACAGCACACAGTATGTAAAACGGAGAATCTAGAATTTTTTAAGAGGAGGAGGAGCAATAAATTTGATAAAATCTATTTTACATTTATAACCTACATTCTGCTGCTTCTTTTTACACAATATTTTCACTTAAGTCAGAAATCGAATTCAGTAGTGTTAGAACATGGACGCAACTATCTTGATAGGTAAAAATTTCAAAGAGTTATAATGTGTCAAATTCAGCTGCCTTGAACTCGATAGACTTGGCTGATGATAAAGGGGCCCAGTCTATGCTAAAAGTCTAAAGCAACTGTTACCAGGAGTCATACAGGCAAACCCTTTTGATGGGATCAGCTTGTTAGGTCGGTGAATGATGTGCTCATTAATGAGCTAGATTTTACACTGTGTTGCAAACATATCATTGGATCTGCTGCCTAATGCAGTTCACTTATAGAGATAGTTTGATGATGGTCATAGCACTTATGTAAAATAATCATAAGCTCTGTTTAACGGCCGTTTCCGTATCCAAGGATACTGTCGGAGTCGTACCCTGCTGGGACTCGAACCCGTGACATCCTGCTTACAGGCAAGCGTGCTACCGACTACAATATCCAACCGCGATATTTAAATAGGAGTGATCTATAATGAAATTGATGAGAGCCATGTTGTATCCTTTGCAAATATGTTATTTAAATAACAATCATAATAATAATTTAAATATTTATTCCTTACAGACGTAAGAACGACCAACAGATTTCTGCTGGTGACACCCGAGCCAGCCTTGATCATTGTAACTCTCTACCTTCTATTTGTTTGGCTCGGTCCTAAGATCATGGCACCTCGCACTCCATTCAACCTCTGGCCTCTCATCGT
>JAQFZF010002392.1:0-12523 GCA_034695365.1 Enchytraeus norvegicus
TTAGAGAATTGTTGTCGATGATGTAGTGTAGGAGCTCCAGTCAGAGCAAAGGCAGTTGATTCCATAACACAGGGTACCTGACCACCGTCAACCTTGTGTAGCAGTGAAGCATCTAGGTAGACATAAAAATGTAATAAATATACAAAGTTATGAAACAAAAATGAATTATACAAAATAAATGATAGCTAGTAATAATTAATACACACATAATAATAGTAAGTAAATAGTCTTACATAATAACAAATACACAATAAATAAATGATAAAATTGTTTCAAGATTTAAGCTGTGCACTGTACACTGTAAAAGGGATAAGCTGGAGCAATATGGAGCCACTCTGCTTGCAAATAACAATAATAATGACAACAAATTTAATAGACAGATTCTGAATTTGTCTGCTTTAAAATATCCATACATTGTAAGCCTATTCGGGGAACAGCCTCGACGTTTGCAAGTTTTCAGTTTGAACTAGAGTCCAATTAAACTGCTATACTACACAGAAGGCGAGAACATTACAACTAATACAAACCGCAAACACAAAATTACTATCAATAGTGTCTACACCCATCGGCCCATAGAGCATTCAAATCGTGCACCTCTCATTATAACAAGCCGGCGTATCGAATGGCACATTTTAGCGGCTAAAAGCTTGAATTCTAAATTCGGTTAAAAGGTGAGCTGGAGTGCAATGCGCAGGTGTTAACAAAGGTGATATCATTATAATCTGTGAGCTCAGCATGAAGCAGTACACTCCTAACATTTACACATAATGCAGATTGGTTTCCGAATCAATAGAGCTAAATACTGTCGAGTGACCCCTGCGGTTGATTATGGTCAGCGATTTCAATAGAGTCTGGGTCAAGCGAGCGTTTAGCTGATATACAAATACGACAGGGCGCTAAAGATAGCCTACAGGGTCATAACAAGGAATATATATCGCCTAATTATATATTCCAAAGTAAATCTGTTCTATGTTAGGACACTCAAAGTCCATTGACAGCTTCAAAAAGAACTCAAAACCCACCTCTTCAAACGTTTCTTCCTGTGACTTCCTTAGCATTTGCATCATTTAATGTCCATCTATTTTTTCTTATAATAAACTGTATGGTTCAGTTGTAATCGTTTGATATTTCTCACATTTATTTTCTTTATAACCAGCATGGTTTTATTGCGCTGCTGAATAATTATTACGTGCTATTGATGCACTTTTAGCGTACTGTTAGGTGTATTGATATATTGATGTATTGATGTATTGTCTCTAGGTGTATTGATTTATCGATGCACATATTACTTGTTTGCTCATCTTGTGGATGCAATTATCTTGTAAAGTATGGAGATGCTTTGGCATGATATTAAAAATAAACATGACACAAAACATACAATATATTATCAGAGACGACCAATATTATCACACTAGGCTTGCTACTAAAGGCCACAACCGATGTTGCAAAGCAGATCAACGATATCAAATAACACAAATAAAATAGACTAGAGCAAGCTGAGTATAGTGAGTCAGAGGCATTATGCTCACAATACTATAAGACATAATATTTTATGATTTGCATACAATAAAATATAACAGCCGCCTGCCGCTAGATCTATTAGTAGATTAGTGATTGTTACTGTCTGGCGGTACAAAAGGTTCTACATCCTTATTGTCTCATATGATGGCAAGCATATCATATGCAGACATGGGGTCATAACGGCTATATAGATCAGATATATCATATTCGTGGTTATACTAATCAAAGTGAACCTGGCGACCTTTCCGTCAGATTTATTACAATTGTTACCTGTGCGCTGAAAGATCCAAACAAAGAGATCCGTTGAGGGTAGAGAATTGAGTATGGCAAGGTAGGTTTGAGTGTTTAACGCCAAGGTTCAGATGCACAAGGCTTCTCTTCAAGAGAGCTCAACACGAGGAAAGAACGGATATGATTCGTGTACTCATCTTCAATCGAGCAACCCCTGACAAATGTATCCTAATGCATTTGTCGGGAGAAATGCAGTACAGAATATGTTTCTGTACTGGTCAAAAGTACAACGGAAATTTGATTGATTTCATTTAAATGCAACAAATTGAGCTTGAGGCATTGTATACGTAAGATAATATAACTATTTTAAGCTGCTTTGAGCGAAAATATTATTTTTCTACCTTAGAACCAAATATAATTTTAATATCTTTGCACGAAAATGTAATTTTTATAACGTTGCACGAAAGGAAAAGCTAAATATTATATCGATCGACCAGGTTCTCGATATAACATTAATCTAGGAGTTTCCCTACGTACTAAATAAGAGTTTTAGGTAGGTTTGAGTGTGTTTAACGCCAAGGTTCAGAAGCACAAGGCATCTCTTCAAGACGGCTCAACACAATCGAGCACAGCTTATTACAGTTTCACTCCCCAAAGGACTCTGCAGTCCATCATAGACCACCGAGCAGTCCCGAGTAACAATTAAAGGTTTACATCTGTGGGATTTTCCAATGTATTCATCACACATATTTTGATAAAAACTATCCGGGTTCCTCAAGATTTGCCCCGAGGGCTCTGATTAATGGGGCCAAGGAACATTTTAGACAGGGGAGATAATTGGCCCCCATCATGACACTATCCATTCATTGAATAGTGTCAAGACTTGGGTCAATTATCAGGTAGTGTCGTCAGACGATTATATATACCAGAAGGAAATAAATGAATCAAAAGAACCATGGTCTGATACTGACACACAAAGCAGGTATAATCTTTCCATCAAATAAAAACATTTTCAAGTATTTTGAATTAAATCAGATGCACCATTCTTTCGTCTTACGCCAAAAGTGTAGCTAAATCATTCTCTTCCTACGAAAACTGTTTTCACATTTTATTGCGCATGTACAGGTACTTAAAAAATTAATACTTGAATAGGTACTGAATAATATCAACAATACTGCTACGCTTATTTTAATCATTTTATAGATGTACCTATAAAAGTGTACCTATGTACCTGAGGAAGGCAACGGGAAACCACCTCGGAAGTCAGAATATATACCAAGAAAAAAGGTTACATTTTGGGTTTAGTGAAGGCATAGCCTTTTTGATGGAATCAACTTGATGATCGATTGGGTGCTCATTGGTGAGCGTGATAGCAGCCTGTGTTTAAGAATATGTACCTTGGGCCTGCCATTTGGCAGGGCACTAGAGAGAGATGGGTGTACCGCAAGAGAATATCATTCTGCTTGATGATAGTAACAAGACATCCTATAAGAATCTTGAATAAACGAAACATCAATAAAAATTACAACAATTATAAAGTACTGACGATTCTCCATCGATTTTCTCCCTTTATTCGCTTCAACAGCTTCTTACAGGGAAAGAGCGCTTTGGTCCTACTTAGTGCAGACACCGCGTAATAAATAGCTTTTAACAAAACAATGGAGCCACACTCACAGCTGCCACAGGTAAACTTTTAATAATCATCACTCACTTCATATGGATGAAGCAAGAGTCGAAATAATTGCAATAATACGATTAATAAGGTTTAGCGTCAGTTTCCTCACGCACAGGATGATGTCAGGGGCGTCCGAAGCTAAGCATGTGGCGTGCTTGTTGAAGCATCTCGACTACGGTCCATGGGTTCTTAGTTTGAACCTCTGGCTCCCTCGTTACTGATGCTATCTTCGAGTGAAGAACAATACAGCCGACGCTAAATTCTTATTTAACGTTTAATAGGCAGATTACTCAAAAACTTTATGTAACCGATTTAATCAAATTAAGTTTTTTATTTGTTATTTTACTTAATATAGAATTACAGACTTACCTTTAGCATTGTCTGCGTTATATCCTGTAATGCAAAACTGACGATTCATATTTTTCCTTCCGGTATAAATGTTCCAGTTGAACTTTTAGGATTACTTCAATTATTGCTTACTGTATCCTTAAAGTCAATTCTAACTTTCATCTTTCCGCTTCCAACAAATTAACTGAATTAACTGAAATTTATAAGCAAAATGATTATTATATAGCCTACGATTATAAATTATGCAATATGCATAGTGTACATAGGCGGCAAACATAACATGTAAAAATTGGAGAAAAAAATCATCGATGATTTATTATTCGAGCTAACACTTATTACTTAAATAAACTCTTCTGAGTTTTCAGTGGTGTCTGCAAACAAGAATTATGATCAGAGTTCTGAAGTGGATTTCCGTTTAATACTTCAGCATCCACTCTTTGTGTATAATAAGAAACATTATATGCAATCTTGCTTACGATAATAACATTGTAATTTGACACTAATAAGTAGGCCTACTCGTTCAAGTCCTCACTAATGAACAATCATGCATTGAAAATACTTCCAAACTTAAATGCAATATGCCTAAATGTAATCCGTCCTTCTCTATTACAGCACTAAAACCTTTCTTACAATAATCTGCTATTTATTCAACACTAATTTACTTTCTCATGTAATTTCAAATAAACACAAATTTTAATTTCAGAAATGTTTACTTTACACGATTGAATTACAGTACAATTTGAATTAAACATAATTATAACCATACATGCAGAGTTGTAACCGTAGGAAGCTCTATTAGTTTGGATAGATATAAATTAAGCGAAATAATATCGGATATCACACTGCGAATAACACCGTTTTTTGTTCTTCGTAATTATAGCGAGCAGATGTCGCATTAAACCACATGTGGATATGATAGACACCTGATAGCGACTATGTGGTTACACAATACACGCCATACAATGTATACAACTATACATGAATACAATACTTATTTATAATGATGTATATCTGCACAACAAGGGAGAGAGTTACTTCTACATGTATACATGCATATGTTATACTTTAAAATTATACATGTATTAGACTCAGCCGGGTCCGTCTCTGACATTATCAGTAGTTAATGTGGGCCGGAACCCGGTGGAACGGCGTTCCGGCACCTCACAATATCTCACCATTGCGTTCCACCATCTCTCAATAAATTTAAATATATCTCACCCCTGCGTTCCATCACCTCCACCACCACCTAAACAAGAAGTTCCACCAGTTTCACCACCTACCATTTTCCACTTTCACTGGACAGTATCCTAGGATACGGAACTGACATTAAACTTAACCGTTACAATTAATAATACTGTTATTGCTGGTAAGCTCAGTGGTTAACCTTGACTATCTGTTTGCACCGAATGTCCGGGTTTCGATTCCCGAAAGAGTCAGTTAGAGAGTAAAATTTAGAAATTAAATTAAATTAAAATTTAGATAGCAAAATGCATTTCGGATATGCTACGGGCCAACCAAGTGTTTCTTCGCTTCCTGGATCAGCAACTAATACGTAGTGGGTGACTGCTACAGAAGATTGCGTTTGTTACCACCGGTCTGGCGTATCCTATTGGATTGTTCAGATTAATGACTTGTCACCTGTGAGCTGCAATCGCTCAGGGTCGGGGTCAGCTTCGCGCCTACGTTCGGTAACGAATATGACACACAACCTTTACCTTTTACCTACATTGATACAACTATTGCATTGTCATATGTGTGCTGTATCGCTTTGTTGGGTATCAGCTCCCTTGTCTAACGCTCTGTTCTAAGTATGTCATAAACTTTAAAACACGCCTATTTTACTCATACAGTTGTTGACCTATTGTCGGTTTGCTATTAAATGCAGTACTACAGAAGCTACAAGGAAATGAGATCTTTGCTATTCGTGTTTTACGCATAATATATCACAAGTAATAGGCTCGGAGGCCCTACCTTACCTAGATATATTTACAGCATAAGCCATTAATAACTATCAAGTATAGCAGAGCAAATGAGTATTGTCATGCAACGATAGGTAAGAGTTAAGTTAGTCTCAGTAATAGGCAGTTGCAATAGTCTGGTTGCATTAACCTGGTTGCTAAGTGTTGCAATTGCAAGCTCAAAAACTTGACAAAAAGCAATCAAGTGGGTTTTTCATTGAGTCAGATTATCCGTGTTGGGTCCGAGAAACTTAAGAATGGACCAACGATAAATGCATTTGTTTTGTAAGAGCCGACAAACGTAGATTCTGCACTGCAGTGAAGGGCAGAGTAGTCTGGGCCATCGCTTCTGTTTACTAGACCAATCTATTGCCATAATTATGCTGCATTGACACAAACTCATTTTAAGTTCTATGCCCAAACGTTACAATGTAGTAGTAGTAGTAGTAGTATTTTATTAGCGAATCATCATGACAGACGCGCGGTGATGCAAACTAAATACAAACCGTAAAAAACCACAACAATACATACATGTAATAACAGAACATAGAATCAGATAATTAAGAGCTTCTGTCTGAAAAGTTGCTGTGTAAATCTGAGTTAAATTAGACTGGATAAGTATAAAGCCTGCTTATCCTTATTTCATAGTAGACAGGAAAATTAACGTCAATTTCGACGCTCAGAAAAGCCTTCAATATTTTCAGTAATACTCTCGAGACCATCTTAAAGATATACCTGGATACCTGGAGCAGCTGTCATATAGAAATTCGACCTCAGCTGGCTGTACTAGCAAATACCTACATACTGACTGGTCTTAACGATATACCGATCGATTTATGTGTATATATTACGTGTGCAGTTACGGCTTTATGTGTCATACTTCAGAATAAAAAGCAGGCTTCAGTGTGTGTCTATGTGTGTATATATACGTGTATGCCACTGTGTGTGTTTTTGTACATGCCTGTATTGTAAACTTTAGTAAGTGTGTATGCAGCGAAGCGAGAAAGACGACATGAAATCAACCTGCAAAGTCACTACGCCAATAACATCATAGGCTACAGAGCAAACTATGGGTCGTTTTTGGCTGGGGCCGAGGGGTCCGCCCCTCTCCTCGAAGTTTTCATCGGTCCCCTCAGAAATAATAATTCCAGAATACCATTCGGAAGTGTTACAATACAAGAAGCAGCAACAGGTACCAAGAAAGATAACCCAACTGTAACACGGGGTACATGTTAGTTCCTTCGGGCCTCTGCGTCCCATTCACACTCTCTGTTACTGTTGCACATGATCTGCTGACTTGATTCGTGTGAAATAAATCCAATTCAATTCAACTTCCCCCCCCCCAAATATTTTCAGTTTCATCAGTAAGGTTTCATCTAGGCTCCTGATGTAAAAACATCAATTAAGCCCATAGTGTATAATAATTGTACGGTATAAAAATCCCATTGATCAACTTTCTCTCTCTCTCTCTCTCTCTAGTGCACTGCCAAATGGCAGGTCCAAGGTACATATTCTGAAACACAGTCTGCTATCCAGAATTTCCGCTCACTAATGAGCACTCCATCGATCATCAAGTTGATGCCATCAAAAAGGCCATGCCTTTACCGCACCTAAAATGTTGCTTTTTTCTTGGGAATATATATTCTGACTTCCAAGGTGGTTTCCCATTGCCTTCCTCAGTATGAAAATATCTGCCTTAGTCGGCTTTTACGAAACATGTACAGTTTTTAATTGGTCTATTCTCAAATCTCCCGGATCCAAAACAGGCATCAACTTTATGTTCCATTAAAAATATAGAAAATTGGTTCATTATTAGCCTCAACTTAATTTTTGTCGGTGCCAGCTTGAGCCTACTAAACTCAATTTTATTTATACTGGTTCAGGAGATCATTGCTGACCTGTCAAACAACCATTTCAAAGGGAACTTTGTGCGTATGAGTTTCACATTAACCATGTTCAAATTGCAGTTACTGAAAGAGAACAGCGGTCAATACTTGTCAGACACAGGGCAAGTCCATTTACCCCTAAAGTCGATAAAAATGAAATTAAAATTTTTAAGGAATAAAACAAGCAAATACAGTGCCTTGAAATACAATACATATATACAATGAAATACAATAAATATAATATTGTTATGCAGCTGCTTTTGTAAGTAACATTTCTGTGATAAACTACATATACACCTAGCTAACCGTTGGCTATTGGGAGACTGTAATAAAAAACCATGTAACATAATGCATGTGCCTGTCATAAACACAGCATACAATATGAATGATCGTATGCAAAAAGTGGACCAACGACCAAAATAAATAATTTTTGTTATTTGCAAAATGTTTTCAAAACCATAAACTGTCAGAATACAATTTTTACCGGTATGGTAGAACACCATTAAATCTAGTAAATACCAAAACAATATTTTTAATATTATGAAAATAATTTAGAAAAAAACTATTAGCAGGGCCGGAGGCTCGGTGCCCTGCTGCCCCTCAGGGCATTAATCCCCGATGTCTTCGTCAGATGATGAAACGAACATTAAATTCGCAACGATTGATTGATTGATTCTTATAGTTAAGTACAATTGTAATTGTATTACATAATTTTAGCCACTAACATTGAGTGGTTTGATAGATAGTATATCTATACTCAATAGTATGTATCCACTAACATTGAGTAGATTGATAGATTTTATTTATTCTATTAATTACTGTTCGTCATCAAAGATATTTATCGATTACAAAATTTAGAAATATTGTTGAAATAGACACAATTTTTTATGATTATTTCTGATAGTCTTTAGTCCACTTTTGCATACGACCATCCATATAATAGCGTGTCATCGATAATACCTGGTAATGAAAACGATTGCACCCAGTTAATAGCCGTAAATGATATACTAACTCAAGTTATTGATGTGTCTACAAATTATTCTCAATAGAAAATTATGCTGTGTTGGCTCCGACAAACATAAGAATAGACCAACTGAAAGCTGTACGTGATGAATGATCTATCAATAGATCAAGAAGATTTTGCATCTTAACACTTTATCTTAGCGCATCTTAACAATATCTCAGAAGCGCTACAAAATTGATCTGACTGAATCAATGAGGCTGGCGATCTTGCTGTCGGATTAATTACAATTGTTGACGTCTTATCGTGAGAAAACATCGTCTTCGCGTGAGAAAACAGAGACAAAAACATCATTCCATTCATTATAATAGAATTATATAGGGATTTCTAATGACGATTTTTATTTAAACTGAATATTTGTCTCTTAATGTTAAACTTTGTTTTGCAAATGCGCTATCTCTGCTAACAAAGTAATTTTTCATAAGGCTCGTCACTGCGGGTTACATAGGATTCAGATAGAAATGCTGAACTATTATCTGTTGTTTAATGTCATAATTGTTCATATCTAAAGTTCAAATGTAATCTTACAGAGTTATATAACTCTTTGATAGTGACGGTTATATTCTTAGTTTAATGCTTTACTGTTTACAGATGTCTGTTTTTGTGAAATAAATTGAGAAATATTAAATAAAGATATATAAAATACAATTATTCTATTGTATGGTAATCTGAAAAATAAAGGCCTACGCTAAGTATAAACTCTGGATAGACACTCAATAAAGATTAAAATTATGAAACACAAAATTTTATATTTACTTTTTATCTATCTGCAATATCTTGGTTATGCTGGTTGGGCAGTTTACATTTTCTTAACAACGTATGTATTTGTTGTTGCACTATTTTCTCAAGTTGGCCCATTTCTGAACTATAAATAGCATTGGGTGAAAGTTATCAACTTTACTAATAAAAATCTACTAAAGAAATGATTTATTTTGAAGTCAGTTACGTTGAATATAAGAAAACAGATTTTTAGAAAACTTAGTTTTCGGGGCCTATGTTCGTAGGGCAGTAAGGCTAACCTATTCAACAGTAAAGATCATATAGGCTAACCCTAAATTGTAGTAAACAGTTTACCATTTCTACACCCGTCCCATTCATCACATTTACTGATTCTTTATAATAATAATAATAAAATCATAACGACTAAGCATCAAATGTTATGCATCGGTGCAGTTCTTGCTATTCATACAGGCATAACCTATAATAAGTGATATATGGTTTACTACTATGGGTCCAACGGCTATTAATAATAAATCTTAACCGGATATTGGTGTTGTTACCGTACCGATGTTGATTTTTGGCGCCTTTTCGTCTAATAAATAACAGTGGCGCCTAAATGTATATAATAAATAAATAATGAGCAATAACTAAAGCCGAATTTACCGTCAGTTTTGCCGCCTAACGGCTACATCAGTGATGGGTGAGCCTTGGGATTGGAACCTAACTGGAACCCGAATCGGACACTTATTCCTGGATTGTTCGTTTTTTAAAGCTCTTCGGAGACTCTGGGCGTGATAAGAGATTGTGTATCAGTACTGATTGATTGATTTCAAATAATTGATATAGAATTTCTGATGTACCATCATTTATAACTTGGAGATCAAATCCCTTGAGAATTTCGCTGCTGATATCGATTTTTTCAGCTGCTAAGGATGGAATTAATCAAGATGTTTAATGATTCAGCCGGTACTAAAAATAATTAATTATCTGTTATGTCTATGTTATAATTTTCTCTTCATCTGAAGATTAAAAATATATTTTCCTGCCATTTTAATCATGTCAATTGCCGACTCCGGAAAATATAAACAAGAATAGACCAACGAAAGCTGCAAGTGATATGTAGAAGCCGACTACAGTAATATGCCTGTAGGACGTAAAAGTCCTATAGTACATTAAATTTTTGTCTCGGCAAAAAAAGTCCAGTATTATAATAGTGTGAAAGTACAATAGTATATCAGATTTATTATATGTGCCCACACTGTAACACAATCACGATGCCAGATTGACTCTATTAGGCTATATATTAGTCATACCAGAAGTTGACATTTGCCAAATAAACTTTGTCACCCGTAGTTAATTTAAGCTCTTTAGTAAACCTAGTATAACAATTTTTATTACATATTGATACTACCCCTGATCTGTAATGTCAGCCCTTGGGAATTGGCAGCGTCAAGCTCCATATTTATTTTTATTCTTATCATTGTGAGTTTCTTTCTCAATTAGCAAGAGCGTCAAGCAGTAGCTAGTTTCCTTAAGTTATTATTTGAAGGTTTTCTTGCCAATTCTTGAAAATGTCTCCATACCTAAAATTAAGTTTATTTATAAGTGGCTTGACTCGCCATATTTGTATTACCGAATTTTTATATTATTTTAACTTAATCTATGCAATAGAGCTCCCAGTTAGTATGCTTACGTCACGAGTATTCATTATATCTAAAATCACACATGACTATAATCTTGTTACTTGCAATTTCTTAGGTCATTGATCTTAATCTTTTTCATTTGTTATACTATTAAAAAATTATAAAGATTCAAATCTTTTTTTCAGAAGATTACAGCGCGATCTATAAAAATTCAATCGGCACTACAGTGGGATATTTATTAATGTGCGAGCTGAAGCATTATTAAATGAGTTTCAAGAAGCGTAAAGTGAAGATGCGATTATTTTTGTTGCACCTCTCTAGCCTTTATAACTTTTCAGACAGCCGCGGAATCATAAAAGACTTCGTGTATGAAAGCTGAAAGGATATTGTTAAGTGCCTGCTAATATTTTGAAACGTTTCGAGCCAAGATATGATCTTAGTTATGAATAGTCCTGCATAACGGGTCAATGCAGATCTATCTTCACAATATTATATGCGATGAAATGACAATTTGCAATATATTATGACACAATAATAGCTTACCGGAATGATATATAGGGGTATACAATGGATAAGATACGCTTGCAGGAATATAAGCGTAAAATTATATATAATAGACCCTTGTATATTGTATATGCGCCTGACGTTTCCTCATACCTGGATGAGGAAACGGACGTTTAACTAGTATTATTTCTATTATTATTATCAAAAATATAAATTTGTAAAGCTAAGCTTAACGACTATTTCCGTATCGAAGGATACTGTCGGATACGGACCAGTTTTGGAACACGAACCCTTGACATACTGCTTATCGAGCAAGTGTGTAACCGACTACGCTAACCAACCGGGACAAGCTCAGGTACTGAAAAGACAACTGTGAATCACTTCAGAGCACGAATTGATCCTTGCTAATGCAAAAAAAATATTTTTGATTAAAGAGACTAGGACAGCGTAGTTAAACTCTAGTACATTAATGCCTTACTGTGCAATTTTGTAAACTCAGCGAATACTAAAGAAAGCAGTGGAAAATCATTTCAGAAGAAATGATTTTCTCATATATTTACGACAATTTTAGGAACGATTAAAGGACAATTAAAGGAAAACTATTATGATTATATCAACTTGCTGGCTAGTATAATATTAACAGTGTAGTTCGTTAAACTGTATAACATATGCAGTTCGTTATTGCGTAGATTTCACACTATGTTGACATACAAAACTTAAGATTTAAAAGCCAACATTGCGGGAAGAAGGCAGACTCAGCACGCGTTGTTATACAATACTAAGTATGAATACAAATACGACAGCAAACATCGGATCCACGGCTTATTGTACTGTATTATAAAGTACAGTACACGGCTTATTGTACTGGATTATACAGTACAATAAGCCGTGGATCCGATGTTAGTCGCTCATCATGCACAGACATCTCCCGTAGTTATCATTAATATAAACTACCTATTTCGTTACAATCAAGGCCATAACGTTTTTATGACAATTTCATCGACTACTGTTGGAGG
>JAQFZF010002393.1:0-12519 GCA_034695365.1 Enchytraeus norvegicus
ATAGAACCTTTGTGAGTATGGGTGTGTATAGTGTGCGCCTAGGTGGAGTGTGAGCGTCTACTAGGGATGGTTTAGAGATGCACGTAGTGAATGGATTCTTTCTATACAGCTCTGCTGCCAGACTGTTCTAGTACTCTAGACATATCTTAAATATCTCTGTCTCCTCTACCTCACTTATCAGCACTAGGTAGCCTAGAGCCTACATCAATCAATCAATCAATCAAATCAATCAATCAATCAGTCAACCAATCAATCAATGTTGATTGAGCAAGACTGTTTTAATATATATCAAAAGATCTCTCTCTCTCTCTCTCTCTCTCTCTCTCTTTTTCTCTCAATTTTCAGATGTCTTCTCTCAAAGAACTAGTAACCTACATAAAGTGATTGAGAGGCCAGGAATATTGAAACATTTTAGTATTTTTTCAAGTTGGTGAGCAATTTAAACCAATTTTATTTAGGATATTCATAATTATATCAAGGATGTCCACTCTTAGACATCTCTTAAATATGAGGCAATCTCTTAAAAACCGTATCCAATTATCCATAACATCTGAATAATAAAGGAACATTAAAAGGACGTGCCCCGACCCCCCTAAACATTATGCACGTTTTCTAATAAAATGAACTAATTAATGCTATAACAGAAGACAGGATTGATTGGAACAGAAAGAGAGAGAGAAGAGACAGAGAGAGGGAGAGAGAGAGAGAGAGAGAGATCTGTGTACCTCTATAAGCGGTTCATGCATATCAGCACGTTTCTCAATGAGCTGAACGTGTTCTTTCAGATATGTACATAAGAACAGAGAGATGTTCTTTATAAAGTTCTGTTCATCGTCTCTGCTGTGCTTGTAGGCGTCCCTGATGTTTATAGTCAATGGTAACATCTACACATACACACACACATACAAGCACACATAGACTACAGTGCTTGTAGACGTCCCTGATGTTTGTAATCAATGGTAACATCTACACATACACACACATAAAAGCTTACATACACTACAGTGCTTGTAGGCGTCCCTGATGTTTGTAGTCAATGGTAACATCTACACATACACACACGTACAAGCACACATACACACACGTACCAGCACACATACACACACGTACCAGCACACATACACTGTCTGATTGAGACGTCTTTGACATCGTCTTCAGATGAGGGACCGGACTTTAAATCCTCATTGTATGTATTCGCCTGCAGTTCAACGCTGTGTGCCGTGATGTTGTTGTTGCTTGCTCAAGACATTAGCTGTGTTACTGATCACCTCAATCATCGTCACTGGGGTAGGTAGGGTTCATTCAGGGCCCGCTGCCAGGTCTCCAGCAGCTCTGCCGAGTCCCAGGGATTTTCCCATAGGTCATGTGTTATGAGTGTGTTTTTAATTTGTTTGCATGAAAATATATTCTGTCGATGATGCGATTATTCCTGAGAATCTTGTGAGTGGTTGAGTTGACAAATTGTTGATTGAATGACAGAGCTATGCTTTTGGCTGTATATTAATCTTTATTATTGAATTGGATTGTTCTATTTGTTTGCGGACTGCAGGATTAACTTGAAAGTGTTCAATGCTTTAAAAGTAGGTGGAGGTTTTGCATGCCGCCAATCGTAGACTAATAAAGATTCGTTTCTGATGTTATAAAGAATATAAGAGGTGAGCACAGTGGCTAAGAGTGATGAGATATGTGCACATGTGATGACACTGATGAGATATGTGCACATGAGATGACACTGATGAGATATGTGCACATGTGATGAGATATGTGAAAGTGTCATGAGATGTGTGAAAGTGTCATGAGATGTGTGTACGTGTCATGAGATGTGTGTACGTGTCATGAGATGTGTGAACGCCAAAAAACAGAAACAGTCAGATACTCTGCCTTTACAAAAGCAACACAGTCACAGTGTGATCAGAGAGAGAGAGAGATAGAGACAGAGGCAGACATACCTGTTTAAGTTGTATGAGAGTAGCTGAGAAGAGCTGAATGAACTGTTCATCGTACTGAATCACCCGTATACCAGCTGTACACACACACATACATACATACATCACAGCGTCACCTACATACATGCACAGTACACACATAATAAATCACCTGTATACCAGCTGTACACACATACATACACACATACTGAATCACCTGTATACCAGCTGTACACACATACATACACACATACTGAATCAACTGTATACCAGATGTACACACATACATACACACATACTGAATCACCTGTATACCAGCTGTACACACATACATACACACATACTGTATCACCTGTATACCAGCTGTACACACACACACACATACATACACATTACACGCATACTGTATCACCTGTATACGCTAACTGTACACACATATATACATACTCAAATACATACACATTAAGTAATTGTAAGAGTTCACGGAGTCAATACTGACCCTTAGGTTCAGAGCTGATCCCGGTTTGATGTGCTTTCTGCACACAGATCCAACCCATATGTGAAATGAAATCCATATGATTTGATATAGTATGGGTGTGTCCACAGATATGATAAAAATAGACGATTGGTAAACACACTTACGGTAGAGCAGCGTTTCTCTAACTGGGCGACGGCATCACGACCCAGTAAAAATATAAAAGTTTAGTCGCAACCCACCAAGCATTTTTATACGGGTCTACTATAGGCTACTTGTTGTATTCAAAAGCAAAAATGTATAACTTGTAAGTCATACAACATCAGATGTAGGCCTATGTGAAAAATACAAATCTTCATAGGCATAATAAAATAAGAGCTTGCTCCTACTAGGCTTGAATAATAATTATTAAAATAATAATTATTTTAAATAAAATATTGTAAAAACTAGTTTTTAAATAAAGCTTTCATTTAAATGCACTAAAATGTTTAAAATAATCTTTTCGACATCCTAAGTTGCTGCATTCCAAGAAGTCCCCAAATAACAAAAAATAAAAGCATGGGGCATTAGCCTACAAGCTATCGACTGAAACGAAAATGAACTTTTCTATATCTATTCCCCCACGGTTTTATTATTTGTTATACGGGGACTTCTTGGAATGCAGTAAATTAGGATGTCGAAAAGATTATTTTAAACGTTTTAGTGCATTTAAATAAAAGCTTTATTTAAAAACTTGTTCTTACAATATTTTATTTTAAACTTTTTAGTTTTGCTTGCCGCTGATAATGATAGAATTGATGCGATAGAATTTTCATGCGATAGAATTGATGGTGCCGAAGGCACCATCAATTCTATCACATGAAAATATTGAATTGCATTGTGAAACTACACATGTGTGCAAATTTTTAAGGCGATCGGACATATGGAAGTGAGGTAAAATGAGATTAGAAAACTTATTTTGCTCGTCGCCGATGGTGCCTTCGGCACTAGATCTGACACATGAACATATTTTATAGTATTCTTAACTACACCTGTGTGCAAAATTTGAAGTCGATTGGAACAGTGAAAGTGCAGCAAAATGTCGGCACAACCAGATCGCCTACACAAAAATATTGCATTGTCATCGGGAATACGTATGTGTGCCAAATTTGGAGGCGATCGGAGCTGTGGAAGTGGGTCAAATAGACGTTGCAAGATTTTGCCCTAACATACATACATACATACATACATACATACATATATACATACATACATACAAACAAGTGAAGCTAAATAAAAGCTTTTAAAAATAGATCAAATAGGCAAATAGTCAAGCAATCACACTTGTAAGCGAGCAAGCATACACATTGCAGGCAATCGAGTGCAGCATGACAAGCGGTCATCTGTAAGAACACAATGTGTCCTATCTAACTGACCATCGATACACCATATTATGCATGATTTGTATGATTCAGGCACAGATCAGTAGATGGCAGGACAAGCCGTGTGTGACCCTGAAGCTGACCCTAGCTCAGCTGTACATCAGTCAGGAGCACATATACCAGGCTGCTGATGTGTTGAGGAGTCTAGGTGACAGCTCCTATCAACCCGGCATTGTGAGTATTAACATGTTGTTGTTGCTCGCCCAGCCGTGGTGCTGACACCTCAGCACATCTACCAGGCTGCTGATGTATGGAGGAGTCTGGGTGACAGCTCCTATCAAACCCGGCATTGTGAGTCACTACTAAGAGCAGACTACTAGCGCTATCGCATATAGCAGCACTTTATAGATATCATTACTACATTAATATCATTATTAGATATCATTATTAATATTAATATAGTTATGATAAATCGATCATGAAGTGTTAAGGCTTGTCGTAATGTCGTATCTAAATGATTATATTATAGCAGATCTGATATATATTCATAAATCTATTATGACTTGTTGTAGAGGTGTTACAATAATATATTAAAGTAATAACTCTATTTAGCAAATATTTTAACGTCCATTGACTTTAAGAGAACTGTTAATTCTATTAAATCATTTTGTCAAATTAATATTTAAAATGTGTTAGAAATATAGATTTAAGTATTCATTTGATGTAATCTCTAGTTTAAAGTCTAGAAAAGTAATAAATCCTATCAGTACGAATCACTTGATAGTAATGTTCAAATTAATAATGCATAGTGCACTGTACATGTATATAAGAGAAACAATGATTGCAGTGGTTACTTATTCTATCCTAATTAAAATCTATGCAATCACTTTGTCTATCAATATTTAAAGTATAATGCACTATTATTGTTGTTGTTGTTGACCCCTAGGTCTCAGCCCTGGTTGTTCTCTACCTGAGTCAGGAGGACAGAGACACGGCTGCCGAGATACTCAACGGTGCTATCAACTGGCATCGTAAGAATAAAGTAGGATTCAGCACTTTTGTTAATTGAATTATATTTGCAACCATAACAGTGGATGTAATACTATTCTAAAATAAATATGAGTTTCTTCATGGCTATTCCTGTGGATACTTGCTTTTAGAAAAGCTAGTGCAAGAATTCATATAACACACATTATGCATGGATCACTGATCAGCTATGATAATATCACTGCTGTCTTTAATTCTATGGTTTCATATGACGCATCTATTCGTTTGTTTACATAAATCCAGCATTTTCATTGGCTTAAACTGCAAATTGTAATAAAAATGATATAATTATTTACATCCGGTTGCAATGTGCTCATTCTAAGTCTCAGTATAACGTACAACAATTCTATGACATTTGTTTCATTCTGAGACGCATAATTCATAAAATTAATGTTTGATTAAAAATATTGAAAAATGATAGGCTAAGTATGGAAGGTTTGTTCAGTCATATACAAGTATGGCTGTCAGCCGCTCTCATTGGCTGAGAGCTAGCTTGGCGCGTAAACAGTCCAGGCTGTGCAACCACACTATATCTTCTAAATCAGCAGTGGGCAAACTTTTAAATCTTTTATCTTATGTCAAACTTTTATCTTATGTCTAAATCCGTGGGCCACTTTTAATCTAAAAAAATTTCGCTGGCCACTAATTTTTGCAAAAAATTATCCAAGGGCCAACTTTTCTAAATTTTAGATTTCACATTGTCAATAGACCCTCAAAGTCAGTGGTGCACAACCTCGATGAGCCTAAGGGCCGCATAAAATTTAGTAAGTTGGTCGCTAGTCGCACAAAATTTTTCATCATGCAAGCAGGGGCTGGAGGGGGGAGATTTTTTGCTACTTCACCCACCAAACTAAAGAACTAAAGATTTAACAAGAAATATAGGTGAACAAAATATTTGGGACAGGGGAAGGATAGACCTCTCCTTACCGCGAAATACAAGAAATGTGCAAAATATATGTTATATTGACCGTAACATTTTAAACAGTACACAATTTCTTTTCACGCCAGCCCTCAACGGCCCATGCGGCCGCGTGTTGTGCACCCCTGCTCTAAGTCTTATTTTTAATCAGTTAAATCTGATTTTTAATCAGTTAAAAGTTAAAACTGATTTTTTTTCAGTTCTCTAACTGATAAAAAAATAAGTTAGATGGGATGACGGGAAAAAACTGAAGTCTCTGCAGGCCAACATCTCAGGTCCCGTGGGCAAAATGGCCAGCGGGCCTGAGTTTGCCCACCTTTGGTCTAAATTATTAGGCATTTAATTTAGTTATTGATGAAATTGATCCATTGCAGGCTATTTCTGTGTGTGTCTGAGACTTTACTCTCTTCTCTTTGTCACCGTTATTCGAATCGGGGATCAATTACAGAGTTCTTATCAATTACTCCAATATGATTGATTGATTGTTGCTGTTGATAGTCGAGCAAGGAAGTTGTGACGATACTGATCAGGGCCAGCGCTAACTTTCACCTGCGACACGGCAGTCCTCAGAAAGCTGCTGTAGCTCTGGAGGAGCTTAGAGTGTATGTTGTTTATTATTACTGGTTCTTTCTTTCCCGCTCTCTCAGTGCACTTCTTTAATATTGTTAATATATTGTTTGCAGAGAAGTATTTGGCATATGCTATATCATTGACTTGTTTGGATATATTGGTTTTAAAAGTGATTTGTGACCTATAACAATTATTTTATGTATCTTCTAAATTGCATTACTAGATTTTCTCAGAAATACATGCGACTGATATCATTATGTTAGCAATGATTTAGTTGAATTTGATTTGGAAGCATTTGCCTATTTTCTTAAATATTAGGACAGTTGATTCTCACTTCTCTATGTTCCTCATATTCGAACTGAATTTGGTATACATTCCTCTAGACATGCTGCGCCTATCGTGTGGAACTCTTTGCCACTTCATATACGATCTTGTCCCACACTATCTTTGTTTCCAGTTGACTTGCACTCATTTGTTTCCTCCTTGGATTTAAACATTAAAATTTCATTGGTTTACTTTAATCTGAAACTGCAACGTACCCTACTCTTGCAGCATTTGTAGTTACTAGTCCTGTTTCGGTGGTCAGGCTTAGTAGTTCAGATGTTGTCTTCAGATTATGAAACTGAAGTTAAATTCGCATTGATTGATTTATTGATTATGCATTAAGTATTTAATTTAAATATTCTCATAATGATGTTTGTTCCAGCAATGATCCGTCAAATCTAAACATTCTGGCTCGTCTCATTGCAGCGTATTCTAAGTTTGATGCTCAGAAAGCACATGCGTATGTATTACCATTTCACCTGAAATTATTGTTTCTAGATTTACTTTATTTGTACATCGAATTGCTGTCAAATGCTTGCTAAGTATAGGTACATATAGGCTAAGTGTAGGTACACAAACATTTCTGAATAACTATTAAAGGAATTTATTATTATTATTTATTCATTGTTTAACACAGACCACAAGGATCCATAGAGAAATTAGAACAATGACAAAACAAAATATGCAAAGCTGCAATAAAATTAATAAATAAATGCTACACAAGCACTATAGTCATGCGTGCGCACTGCGCAAGCCACCAGCAAGTTGCCAGAAGTGTTCTTCTACTCCTAAATCTCATACGAGCATGGTATTTAAAGATAGTATTAAACGTTGGAAGGCCCAACTGTAGAATACTGGTTACACTCACACTGTCATACTTACGAATGCAAACTTAATGCACTTAACATAAAAAATATAAATAAAGAATCCGTCACGGATAGGCTGAGCCTGAGATCTGAATCTTTCACATCAACTAACGAGTGGTGTTTTGTATTGGGTATTTAATCTTTAAGAAGATATTCTAATTTAACAAGTTTCGCTGTTGGTATAAGCTACCTAAGACTAACTATATTTGAAATGCTAGTAATGAGGTCCCTGGCATCGCCTTTGAGTTAGGAAACAGATGCTAAATCCTCACTGTAGGTTAGTGTATTTGTATTGCACTGTTCAGCGTGAGCAAGCAGCTGCCCTCGCCGGAGAAGCTCGCTAAGGATGTTGATGTGGAGAGCCTGGAGTCCTCCGTGAACCTGCTCGGGTCCAAGTACGTCAAAAAAGCTGCCCGCACCGACCCGTCCCCGAGAACTGGAGGGTACGTCTCTTACAACTGATAGTGTTTAACATTGCTTGAAGTTTTATTTTATATCTACTTTTTACTCTAAGATGAAGAGATGAGCAATTTCTCACAAACTATATATTCAACTAATATTGAACATCATAGACTCTTAATTTATACATCTTTTAATTAGTGAAATTAAGGCAGAGTATGTTGATATATGGGACAATCGATTTCTGCTGGTAGTAGTCTCTAATAGTTTATAGTCTACTGTTGGTGTAAGATTAGTCTGTGTCATTGCAAGAATAATTGGTATCTCTTTCTGATGTAATTACTGCCATTTGTCTTTATACAAAATGCTAATTTATGCTGTTCGTTTAAGTAGAATATTAAATTCTATTCTACTTTTTGTGCATTATCCTTGAATCAGGAAATTTTTATTGCTAGAATTATTTTTATGGAATTGTTTTAAATATGTTTTACATTCTGGTTGTTGCAGTTCATCAGGCCTAGTGGTGAAGAAGAAGCATAAGAAGAAGAAGAAAGGTAACGGAAACGTTCTAGTTTAGCAATTAAGCTGTGCTTTGTTAAAACTGTTTATTAATACGTCTCTGCTATTGCTAGTGGGCCAACACTTTCTTAAATAGATCTCTCTTAGCCCATTAGTCTATACATTGCAGTGTGTTCTGGAAGAGTGAATGACTTTCTGGTGTTTGGATCTTCTCAAACATCAGGATGTAACGATGTAAGCCATAATCTGATTTATTACACTTATTTGTATTAATTATTGGCTATTGACTACCTACATTTGTTAACTGCATATTTGAGTGTTATTTGTAGGCCTATAATGTAACTTATTTTTGTTTTTAACATATGAGAGCATTATAATATTGCTTGATTGATTGGTTAATTGATTGGTAGATAGATAGATAGATTGATTGATTGATAGTTTTACCTAAGAACTACGACCCTGCTGTAACAGCAATCCCAGAGAGATGGCTGCCGCTACGCTAGAGGTCATACAATTGTGGTTAGATGATTGATTGATTTATTGATTGATTGATTGACTGATTGATAGTTTTACCAAAGAACTATGACCCTGCTGTGACACCGGACCCAGAGAGATGGCTGCCCCTGAGAGAGAGGTCATACTATCGTGGTAAGAGAAAGAACAGGAAGCGAGAGATTGGGAAGGGCACCCAGGGTTCAACAGCTGCCGGTGCTAATGAACTGTGAGTATAATTATGCTAGAACAATGATGACATGTAATTTGCTTATGCTACTGGATTCCACTATCTAGCCTCAAAGCTGGAATCCATTTCCAATTTAGGTAGCTTTGTCGAGGGCTTGTGGTAAATGTACATGATTGCTACTCCAATAAAGCCATGGAGAGTAATACAGCTTGCTGAAGGCTGTAGCTCGATGCAGCAGCATAACTGTATTAAATTTTAAGTAGATTTTTAACGAGTTTTGTTGGGCAAGCATGGTAAGTGAAGGTTGTAACAGATGAGATATAATTACAATTAAGAATATCCAATGGTGATGACGCCGGGGATATAAATGTATAAATATAATCCAAAATATTATTGTAGTGAAATATAAAATAATATATTGGTTGAACGATTTGTGTTATTAGACGTTTCTAAATGTTTGATGTATATTTGATGTTATCAATCATTTCAAAATGTCTGATGTCATTAAATATTTCCAAATCTTTGATGTATATTTGCAGTGATGCCAGCAAGTCCACGTCCCCCCCAGGCAGTGAGATTGGCTCCCCCTCGGCAGCCCCACCCATCAGCAGCCCCACTGGTGCCCCCGTGGAGGGGCCAAGGCAAGCTAAACCTGTCGCAGCCAACGTCAAACAACGACCAAAGAAGAAGAAGGGAGGCAAGGGTTGGTAGCGATGGCTATACGTGCTTGCGTGACTGCGTGAAGACCAATTAGAAAATAGGTTCAGCAGTGTTCTTTAATGAGAAATATTTAGCAAGAATTGTTCCCAGGATTGTTTATGATTTAGTTGTGCAGTTTTGTTTCTTATCTACTGATGCCATTAGGTGTTAAATTTGTATTAGCATTGATCATTGGTTTGAATCGATCAGCGTTGAGTTCACAAATTGTTCATGTCACGTGCGACATCGCTCATATCACTCGGATGAGAAAAGCGATAAAACCAGATTGAGAGCACGAATGATTGATTGCTAAATTGATTGATTGATAAGTGTAAAGCTCGGTTGATGCAGCTGGCTTTATTAAATTAACAAATTAATTTATTAGGACAAATATAGACGTAATATATTTCTGGACTTGCTCCCTATGCTATAAATCATAATTAATTAATGAAATTTAAATTATTGATGTTGATATTGCTTTTGGTGGTACTGTCTGGTGTTGAATTAATTTTCTTAAATTGATTATACAATTAGTATGCAACTGTAGTACTGCATTCAAAATTTCATTAATCAATTATATCTCTGTGTGGCATAATACAATTACAAAATATAAATGATGTTTACTAAATATGTTCTACGAGGAACATTCCAAAAGTAACGAGACTGTTTGTATAAAAAAATAACCGTAAGAAGTAGGAATATAATATTTGGTAGATCATACTAGCTATCTCTTGACTATTAAAGGCAGCAAAAATATTTACATTACCTTGGATGGTGACGTCGGTAGGCCACCTCACACGTGGTGCCTATATGACGTTATGAACAAGAGTGTTACCCATTTGAAACATGGCGGAGAGTGGAAGCAGTGTTGAAGAGCACAACAGTTTGCAATAAGTTTTATATTTAAGGAAGGTGAATCTGCTTCCAATGTTTACATCAGATTCCAGAAGGTGTATGATGACCATTGTATGAATCGTGCTTGAGTTTTTGGAAGTTTTTTTAAATTTTGAATGGAGGTGGCCTAGCGACGTCAATATCGACGATAATGCAAATATTATTGCTGCTTTTAATAGCCAAGATACAGCTAGAATGTTATACCAAATATTATATTTGTACTTCTGACAGTTGTTTTTTATACAAACAGTCTCGTTACTTTTGGAACGTCCCTTGTATTTTGCTGTAATGCATTCTATGCTACCGATGTAATAAAATTGATTCGCCCTAAACACTGTGTAAATTAGAATACAAACAATAAAAAATATTGATAACCTGCATCCGTGGCATTATTTGTCAATGATGCAGTGAGCATTATACAGTGATTGATTGGTCGTAATCCAAATAGTATTAAATTTCTCCGCTGTAGTGATTGGTCGTAATCCAAATAGTATTAAATTTCTCCGCTGTAGAGATGCCCAATCAGTCTTACAAAATTTTCCGATACCTTACATCTTAAAAGGACCCATCTTCCAGAATTTGTATTTGCTCGTTCTGTTAGTTTGTTTCCTTTGGGCGGACAGGCGGGTAGTTCAAATTTGTTGGATATGTCTCTATTGTCGTCGTCAGTTGATGAAACGGACGTTAAGTTTGCAGTGTTTGATGTCTACCTTGAAGTAGACTTTTATACAGTCTATAGGGCACTCCTAGGTAATCCTCAGAAGTACTTTGAGACATGAACAGTAAACGATTGAGTAGGCTAGTTTACCAAAGATTACTGTCGACGTGGTCAGCCTGATATTTGAGCAACTTATTGGTCTAGTATACTGAAATAATCTCAGACTATGTGTTTGTCGCTCATAACTAAAATCGGCAGTCTTTGGTTGATCTATTCTCATATTGACTAATTTCATATAGAAACTGCAAATATTGTGCAGCAGTGCATGTATATCAAGTAGATTGCCATGTTGAATTACTGGAGTCCGACGATTGACTTGTAGTCGAGTTCTGAAAGTTAAACAACAGCAAAGCTAATGAGACACTTACGCATGCATAGTTGAGTGCCTAAAATATTACGCATGCATAGTTGAGTGCCTAAAATATTATTTAAAATTCCTTGCTTAGTAAAAAATATCCGTCCCATCGTCAGAGAGCGCTAGGTGTTGGGCCACCAGAAGTTAGAGGTATTCGTGATTCAAATTACCACGTTTTAGCGAGGGTTATGACCAATCTATCCGTCAGGGAGAGAATAATGGTACGGTAGTCATAATTATTATCCTTAAATAAGGATAAAATCATTATCAATCTTAAAACTCTCTCTCTATGTGTCAAATCCTATCGGGATGTATTCGGTCATGGTTTTTCATGATCGTAGTACGTCGTACATGGGTCTAAACAAGCAGATTGCTTTCAGCCATTAAACTTGGTGTCTTGTAAACATACAACAAAAGCTGGTATTTTATTTTTCACATTTAATACAAAATCTTTTAAAACACTGAACATATTTAAGCAGTCAGACCTGATTGCGAGTTATACGGACAGCACTTTGGAGAGCTAACGTTGCCTGATGGACCTTCTCGTGAATAAGCTCACATTGCGTTGTACTGAATACGAACATGCCTTCACCTGTCGAGCTCCTACTGTAATATAAACAACTAGTGAAAAGGTTATTGGGAATAAGGTAATTAAGAAGAAATGTGCAGAGGCAAAGGACGAATGGATTAATGCCAATTGTAAAGAAATTGAAAACCTGAAGAATAAGAACTCTAAAATGATGCACAAGAAAATAAAAGAACTGTC
>JAQFZF010002394.1:0-12519 GCA_034695365.1 Enchytraeus norvegicus
AATTTTAAAGTGAAATTGGATTTAATTATACATTCTCTGTGTGGAGTGTCAAATACGACCAGAATGGTGGAGTGGGGGTGATACTGAATGGGTCATAATTCTAATCCTACTATAGGCCTACGTACATTATGTAAGGCCCGTATTCTGCAAAATTTCTGCCTATGCCTGGTAGGCTATATCAATCCTTCTGCAGGGCACAGCCTTATAAGGTTAACCATTCGGTCAAATATGCGATAGATTAGCTAACTGCAAAATGATTGATTTTAAAAGTTTAGTCTCTCATTATTTGAATTTTAAAAAGTTTCACTCGCTCGGCTCGCAGAATTTGAACTTATATGGTTAAATAAAGAAGTTGAATTTCACAGATGATATGATAATTGTGTCCCTCAATTTATACTTTTTGTTCCTCATTAATTATGGGCTTATTGACGGAGCATTAAACACACCCAATTGAATTTCTTTGAACTAAATTTAACGGAGACTGAAGGGGGGCCTTGAAAAGTTCCTCTCATATTTTTTGACAGGAACAATTTTAAGGCACCCTATAGAGGGCCTCAATATAGTCCCCCTCAATTTTGTTGTGCAAGCGAAAAAAGAGCGCGTACGGAGTGAGCGATAAAATGTTAAGCGCGAGCGACAAAATTTTGGGTGCAAGTGGAGCAAACATTTTTTTGTTCCACTTCAGCAAAATCGACCCCCTTCGCAGAAATTCCTGCCTACGGGCCTGTTTGCTAAGTCTTATCCATGTTAAGCCTGTTAGCGACTTTACACGTTGGGTCTTACTAGCGACTTTACATGTTGGGTCTTACTAGCGACTTTACATGTTGTGTCTTACTAGAAACTTTACATGTTAAGTCTTAATAGTGTAGTCACGATTTTGGGTAAAGGATGGAATAATTAATTTTAATTTTCTTTTACCCACCCCCCTCTCACTCAACATTTTCTCGATCCACCGCTGCATCACCCCCACTGGCTTACATCACAAATACCACCCTGGTCATAGGTTCAATCCTAGGTCAGACTCCAATAACAATGAAACCATCCTTGATGTAGGTGCTTAATCGGAGCCAGCAGGTACTCATGTACAGTATCTGCGCTAAATGAATTGTGCGCTGCCTACGGCAAACGTCCGATGGATCAGTAAAGGCTTGAATACAAATAAACCGTGTTGCCATTTGTATTTTAAAGTACCACATCCAACGACAGCGGCTACTTTTCAGCTTTCACCTGGTATGAGCGTTTCTATGCATTGACAGTTTCAATGTGCGTAAACCGACAAATTATTAGAAAACTAGAACGAGTACCTGTCCGGACAGTGATCTCATGGTCACGGGTTGAACTCCCGCCACGGGTGAAGAATGAATAGATCTCTGTTGATTGGCTGCCAGCAGAGAGTCCTTGACCCCGGGTCTTATCAGCGTAGCCACGGTTCCCGCTCCTGTCAGCAGCTTCACTGCTGCTCCCGGTAGGCTAGACGACTGCAGGCCTACACCTCCTAAACAACAATAACATGGGTTTAGAGTCCATTTCATCATCTGATGATGATATCAGGCCGTCAATAGAATTTGATCAATTAATAATCTATGAAAACTAATTGAATCAATAAGTATTATATTATAAAGAGCCACACTATCATAATTGCTATAAAAGCTATGAATGGACAATGGAGAGTCAAGTAGCCTAATGCAACAACAATCGATATCAAAAAGAGGTGTAAAATATTATTACTATTAATATAAATGGTTTAGTGTCTGTTTTCTTACTCAAATAATGCCAATGACAGATACCGTTGCATATCGAACCCCAGGCCTCCTGTTTACAAGAGACGTGTGCTATCAACTACGCTATTCATCTAGGACTATTTAACATCCTTACCTCCAGGTACTCCCATAGCTGCAGGATTACTAGCCACAGCTACTGACACCGTCCTTGTTGAGCCTTGAACGAGCCCAGCAGCTGAGCCACCCAGCTGTGCAGCTATGCCGGAAGCTGTTGCTAGCTGAACGCTCTGCTGTTGCTGCTTCAACAGCTGCGATATGGGCTGTGACAGCAGCTGTACCTTCTGAGACTGCTGCAGAATGACTGAGCCTGGGCCAGCTCCTGCCCGGCCTACCTGCTGCAATCCTGTGCATGATACCAGTTACTATAAAGTTCATGATCTGTCATGCCATAACGTTTCTGGGACAATTTATGGGACAGCGCGACCCGTAGCCTATTGTAAGCCTGCATGAGAGGCTTATAATTATAGAGGACGTACGTGTACTGTGGACCTTGGCTAATTATTGTAGACTGATTGTTTGTCTGCTGGTACTGGATCACTGACTGTTTGGGTTACAATCTGGCCTTCTCAAGGCTATTGTTACTAATCATAAATAAAATATTAAGAACATAACTTTCCATATACAATAATAAAATATTGACTACATTGGTGGCTACTTCACATTATTGATCAATCAGTTAAGTTAGTGAGAAATGTCATCAATAACTATCTGCCTGTAATCTACAATGAGTCTTTACTTTCTCTGGAAATTTAATTTAATTTAATAATTTGTGTTATTGTTTTAAGTGCTTTTCGTGTTGTATACATGTGTTAAACAATATGAAGTTCATTATAAATGAATTTTGTTTATATTCATGACATTCTTTTATTATTGTCTAAAGGCGTCCTGCTCGATGGCCGAAAGGTCCCTCAGGAAACCTTAAAACCACTTATCTTCTAAATGATTGATTTTGCAATATTGATAATTGTAAATATATATGTTTTGAACACTGAAATCTGTATATTATGATCGTAACACTCTGGTTTTGAAATAAAATAACTAACTAAATAACTAACTAACTAAAACTCTAGATGTAGGCCTATATCATCTGCATTTTTACAAAGATGTCACTCAATGCTATTTTATGCTACAAATGCTTTGCTATTTTTAATTTTCAACGATTATATCATAAATTCTGCGTCCATGACATGCCTTACGTCCCTGACATCGTCTTAAGGTGAAGAAATGCACGTTAAGTTGTCCCTGTAGAATAAAGTAGTTATTAGCACGCTTGCCATGGCCTAAGCAGGAGGTCATGGGTTCAAGATCCTGCCGGGTGCGTTTCTGGCAGTATCCTTGGATACTGAAAGAGACGTTCAACTTAGCTTTTTGAAGTCCTCATTACATTGTGTCGACCATAGAAAGACCTGTAACTTTATATAGCTTCATATAGCTTTAAATAACTTTATATTAATTGTAACTTTATGCTGACCTGTGGGCAATTGAACCATGGCTGGCCTCTTCTGAACCTGAAACTGTCTGATCTGCTGCGGAGTGCCCACTTTACCTAAAACATAATAGAAAAATCATTAACTAAATAAATAAATCATAAAATAAATCATGCATAAATAGATTAAATCATGGATATAGTAAAAATAAATAATAAATAACCATAGATAAGTAATTAAATAAATCATAACATTTAAAAGGAACGATGCCACTGCTACGTTGTCCATTACAAAATCGAGCTCTATGTGATCATCATGGAATCTCTAGATTAAAATATGATGACTAATTGATTGATTGACACAAACCTAGACTGACTTCTATGTTGACAGATAATTGATTGATTGACACTAACCTAGACTGACTCATATGTTGACAGATAACTGATTGATTAACACTAACTTAGACTGACTCCTATGTTGACAGGTAATTGATTGATTGACACAAACCTAGACTGACTCCTATGTTGACAGATAATTGATTGATTGACACTAACCTAGACTGACTCCTATGTTGACAGCGCTGACAGGTATTGAGAGAGATGGCAGCACTCCGTGGCCGGCAGAAGAAACTGTTTTAATGAGCGTAGCGACAGTCTGAGCTCCTGACCCAGCTGCTAGAGATCCGCTAGCTACAGGCATGGCCTGCAGCTGCTGCGACTGCAGCTGAATGCCTTCCAGCAGCTGTCACATACAAACAGTAATAATAATAATAATAACTTAAAGGTTCGGGACCGAGCTAAATTTGAAGTAAACTTTTCATAAAATAAAATGATAATTATGATAGTAAAATGTTCGACACCACAACTAATATGAAATTCATAGCATGTAAAATATATTTTTGCTAAGCTGTTCAAAAAAGGGCCAACAACAACAACGCATTTGTTGAGAGCGCTACCACCGTCATTGATGACAAAGAGCAGTGGTTCTCAACCATTTATATAACGGGGAACACCAAATATTTCAGGAAGTCTCAAGGAACACCACTATTTATGAGCTTCTGTGTAACTCAGTTATTGCAGGTAACATGTAGTAGCAAGTAACATTATTTTTACGGTGAGAAAATTTGCATTGCTATATTCAAATTACAAATGAAATAAATAAAATAGTACCTTACTAAAGTGACGCATGTGCTATTTTGGAATATTTTGAAGAAGTGCTGGTTCAAATAAAACTTCAATGCGAATTTAAACTCCGTTTCATCATCTGACGACGACATCAAGGACATCAACAATTGAATATTCAAATTAGTGGGTCAGAGCCGACCGCTCCCCCAGTTCAAGTATTTGATTTGGACTGGGGGTCGAAAACTTAAATGGGGAGTTCTAACAACCCCCCGACCCACCCGACATTCACAGTTTGGTTGCAATCGATTTTTAGTCTTCGTTGATGAAAATGCAGATTCACACAGTTCGGATGTCCAAAAAAGGAGAAAGGACGTCGATCGCCCTGTCGGACAGTTGTGGATATTCAGTTGTTAATTAAATCGATAACTGCACTAGACTGCCACTCTTTCACTTAGCTTTGCACAATGTGTCACCCTAATGAGTAGGCTAGCTATGAACATTATTTTATGTCAGTGGTTCGAAATAGAAACAAAACTTCTCTAAAATTGAACAGATATGGCCTCGTATCAACTCAGACAGCTAGGTTGTCTCTGTTAACTCACACCCCTCGGGTTACTGAGAAACATTTTGATTTGAGATAACTATCAATGACACCTGTTGAAATACTTTGTGCCATACGTCCAGTTTAGCCATAAAACCTGCTTTAAAAGAAGACTTTTCCATTAAAAATTATGAGATGGATCTATGGATCTTGAATAGAAGATCTCAGAGTACTCAAACGCCCGAAGATATCAGCTAGATAAGCCAATGCGGCCGGTCAACACCTACGATTCAACACACTCCCTCTCAATAGTTATCTAACCTTGCATTTAATTGAAGCTATCTAATTTAGCATTGAAATGCATGGAGAGAAAAACGAGACCTCAATTTTACTGTCATTTGCTCTTATTAGTTTTATGAGACAACAAATTTCTGTTGAATATACAAATTTTCACAAATGTCACAATTGTTTCGCGGAATACCTGTTGACTCTTCAGGTGTTCCGCGGAACACAGGTTGAGAAACGCTGACATAGAGCACTACGAAACCAAAGCCAAACCGTTAAGCAGTAAAATAAAGTCCTATAACGGTGCCAAGTCAAAATCCAAAAAAGTCATTCAACAGCTGTACAGTGTGTATTCATTTACAGTGTGTATTAATGAGTACACACAATACAAAACAATACAACGAGTATTTAACGTCCGGTTACTCACCGGAAGGCGACGTCAGGGACGACTATGAACATAGATGATGAATACACATAATGGCCGGGACTACAGCACCACAGCACCATTTTTGCACCACAGCCCTCAGCGACAAAGAGGAACTAATCATCTCGTAGTGACACGACGTCTATAAACCCCAACCCAAAGGCTGGTGCGATATCACACTGGTATATAGCATATGCTGCCGGAGACGTCCCTGACATCGTAGTCAGATGATGAACCGGACGCTAAATCGTTATCCGATTTTATTTGATATCCTGTGATATGCAAACCTGTGTATTCGAGACCTGTATTTGTTGTACCACAGCTCTCTGTGCTTGTCCTACTGGTACTCCCTTGGTCTGCTGGGCTATGGTTCCTCTCTTGAATAGGTCCGGTACTAGGCTTCCCTGCACATCAGCACATGACAATCAATCAATCAATGAGGATTTAACGTCCGTTTCCTCGCCCGAAGGCGACGTCCCAAGCATCAATATGAAACAATGCAAAGAGGCTCCCCTGCACATCAACACATGACAATCAATCAATCGATAAGGATTAAACGTCCGCTGCCTTGCCCGAAGGTGATACCAGGGAAGTCCCAAGCGTCAAATATGAAAAATGCAAAGGGGTCCCTACACAGCAACACAATACAATGTAAGACAGTGCAAAGAGGGTATAATAGACATTTCTTTATCCAGGGACGTTTCGTTTGTTCATTAATATACCTATTCAGTATTCAATATTTATTATTCAGTACACACTGTGCACAGTATGCAGGTATATAGAAAATTATTATATGAGGAATAGGAAAAGTGAAGTGATAGAATTGTTGAGAACAGATGGGTGCTGATAGATACAACAACATGATCTAAGACATCACATGAAGAGAACATGAAAATTATAGAACAACTATATTTTGAATTAATTGTACACAAACCAGAAACATAGTTATCTCTACCCACTCTTCAACTATTATATACAAGCTAATATCGAATTGATTCATTAACTTGATACAATTATCAATCACATAATTGTTGTGTTCAGTAACGTCGCTACCACTGGGGCACGTGCCCCCCTCAAATATTTGGTAATTTTTAAAAATATGTTTGTTCTTATTTTAAAATACTGGTAAGACCATGAAGAACAGTGGTGGATCTAGATAATTTCGAGTGGGGGTCAAAATTTGTAATGAAGAGTCCAATTTTTTTTGCTCGCTCCGCTCGCAAAAATTACACATTTTACTAACAACATTAAGCGCTGAGCAAATGCCATTTTGGGAGTTCACAACACTTTTGTACTTTTTTCAGACTTGGAGAGAGCGTGTGTGTACACCTTTTTTCATGCCCCCTCAACCTATGTCCTGGCGACGCCACTGGTTGTGCTCAGTAGTTAACACTGAAATATTGTATTCTATCGTAACAAAGGAAAACCCTTCTCCAACATTGCAATGGCTTAAATATAAAACGCTGTCAATTACATTTATCTGAACCAACCAAACCCTCAACAAATAAGCTTAAATTATAGCTGGGATTAAAATTTTCTGATACTTTGTTAGCTCAATTAGCTCAGTTAGCTCAATGATTAGAATAATTGACAGTCTTAGCATAACACCATGATTAGTCTTAGCAATAAGATAAATTGTAAACACACGAAATAACACCTGAAATAACATATGAACGCAAACACATGTAATTACTTCATGCACACTAGGCCTACTGCAATAATGTTCTTACTTGCATTGCATATATAAGGTGTGCTGAGTTACCAATTGCTTATGTTCTTGCATTTACAGCTTCGATATATTAAATGTTTTTAAAAAAGGCCTTTAGAATTACATTTTAATTATTAGCACATTAAATCCATCCACATTTTAATTATTAACCCAAACGATTTCGTCCCTCCCCTTCGAATAGAATCGAGAATTTTAAAATATAAAATTAATTAATTAAATAATAAAATTGGAGTGCGCAAGCGACTTCCAACAAATATTTTTCTAGCAAGAGTGTGCTAGCGAGAGAGAGCTCCTGGATGCGTCTTAGGACGAACAGCCCGAGGAATATTGCTAATTATGAGAGTAGATGATAAGACCTTTAGCTGTGATATCTGTGCCTGAGATAGACTGGTTATAATGGGAGTCATGGCTGCACCAGTCTTCTGTGCAGCGGCTGCACCGGCAGCAACATTGGGAAACTACAACATGTGCAAATAATTTGTGGAGGAAAGATGGTGTCAGCACCACAGCTGGCATCATGGACGAGCAACAACAACATATATGTGTAACCGTGTGATCGAGTCGTGTGGTGCATTGGGTGAACGCATTCCACAAGTCCTTGGTTCAAAGCCTTGGCTTGTCCGTCGATGATGGTGCCTTCGGAAGAAAATAAACTGAAGTTAAACCGGTCTTTTAAATAGAAACTACATCAGGTGTCAGTGGCTGATCTCAATTGACGCACTAAGGCAAATCATTTATAGAATGAATAAATCGTCTAAGGGAAATTCAAATACCAAATACCATCAAATCGTCTAATGTTTATGTTTTTCTTTCTTGCCAATTGCTAAGGGTCAAGTTAAGACTAAATAATAATAATTTAAAAAAACTAATATTAATGACTAAAAATAAAAGCACAAAACAGTAACTAAGAAAGGAAACTAGCATGTGCATCTGTCATGTGGAGATATACACGAAAAAAAGTATTAGAGGTTAAAAGTCCATTTTTGTCCAGGATGATATCAGAACGTCATTATTGATTTTTTGTTACTGACGTGACCATGCAACCCTACACAATACTAGATACCACTATATAAATTGAAACAGGAATTACTTAAAGGACAAGTTTAATTAAAGAAATTACTGACATTTACAAAAACTGAAATGTAACTTTACTTAGCATCCAATAATTATTGCTATTGAATTTTATATTAAATCTGCAAAATAGCTATTATTGAGAATGAGAGGATGAAAAATAGTTAAATAAAATATAACCAGTGCCACAGTCAAAAGCTAGCGATTAAAGATAGCTTAAATAATTTCATGGAGAAGCAATGCTATAAGATTATAGTAGGCCTATAGGCCTACTGACATGATTTTACACGGGCGCATAGTCAGCGCCCTAGGGCCTTTGTGTCCCATTTCGAACTCTCTGTTTACTTGTGCATGTTTCGGTGACTTGATTAGTGTTCAAGATTAGTGTTCAAGATAAATTAAACAATTAAGACAACATGTGGTTCAAACATATCACTACAAACCTAAAGATATAATGTGAAATAACTAAACATTGCAAGGAAGAGTGCATTATAATAGTATACAATATACATGGTGACAACTGTGTAGCTCTTAGGAGAATCAAGAAAAGATCTAAGCAATTATCAGAAGGTATTGATCAATAATTCACCAAATCATTAACTTTTATAAGCTACAAATACATAATACATTCCTATGTCATATATTTGTACATGTCTCATTATTATTGTCATTTTCCCTTAATTTTTGACGTTAGGGCTGGCGTTGGGATTTTGACAATTAATGAGATGTGTAAAAATATCTTTCAAAATACAATATCACAGAACTTAAGCCCGAATAGATTTTGTATAAAAAAATTGAACAAGATGATTTTGAACATATCAAATACACTCTAAATGCAATATTAGCATGAAAATATTAGTAAGTTTAATTTGCCTTATACTTACTGAAGTATAAATAAGCCACACAATCAATGTGAAGAAAAGCAACAAGTATTCAATACACAGGATTAGTTAGAAAATGTTACATAAGTACAACTTCTGCAGTTTTCGGTCACGTGGTAACCTTCCATCAGAAGTTTATGTCTTGTTCGTTTACATATCTTTACATATAAACTGTGTTTGAAAACTTTGATTTTCTTTCAATCTCCTAACCAAAAACTGACACTTGGAGGGTTATCAATAAAACAAAATAAGCGAGGTAACTCATAACATTTGACTCTAATGCCGAGTTCCAAAGATATCATAACTGAGTGCAGCAACATTTAGTACAAGAATTGAAAGAGAATAAAATACAAAAGCAGAAAGATAGCTTCGCTTTATACTGCAACATTGTAACAAATGTACTGTACTGCAACAAATACACGAGGATTACATAGACTTATAAATGACAAAAACTGCAATACAGATATAGCGGACACAACACACGAGGAAAGAAATAATACACATTTATTCATTTTTACTGAATACAGGCTTAACGTCCAATTATTCGTTATTAGATCATGTCAAAGAAGAACACATCAAGAGAAGGAAAGAACCTCATTTAGAGACTATGACAGTGGTAAAGAGAGATAGAGACAGATACAATCATTGGAGAGAGAGAAAAGTAGGTTTTATTTCAAAGTAACACAACTAGGATATACATTAGGTCGTCAGAAAAAGCACATTGCACCCTATCTAGCTGACCAACTATCAATTGTATACATAATAATAATAATAATAATAATAAAAAGTTCTAGGTACCTGCACAGCTGTGAGATGTGTAGGCCTGACTTGAGGTAAAGCAGCTGCCTGCCTGTGTCTCAGCTGCAGCTGCTGCAGGTTGCCTGCCTTGGCTCCAGCTGCTAGTCCCAACAGCTGCTGCTGCTGCTGCACCGTTGCTGTACACATACACACTTGATAGATTTTATATGTTTATAATTGAATTGAATTGATTTCACACGAATCAAGTCAGCAAACATGTACTGATAGGCTAATATGATTATTCTGATTATGTTTAAAGCAAGGGAAAATGTTTGTTATAGAACATATTTAAAGTTTTCATCCGACGCTTGACTAGTATACCAAAACTAAAATGTACTGATTGGATTGTTATAGCATTTAGGCCACCGACGACCCAAGGGATAGTACTGGATACGGAACTTATAGATAAATAAACAAAATATAGAAATAAAATCATCAATAACAACCAAACAATGAAGATTTAGAGTCCAGTTCCTCACCCGAAAGCGATGTCAAGGACGTCATAATAGTAATGATAGTGTATGATCACGCCTGATGGCGAGATAGATTTGTTTCCGAATTTGGCTAGCTAGTTGCAGTCATCAGGGAGTGGCTTGATAAATGTACACCGACTGCTACTATACAGCCATGAAGAGTAAAGTAGCTTGCTTAAGGCTTCCAAACCATCAATCTGAATTGAATTAAAACAGACATAGTAAACATGTACACATGAGAAAAGAAACCTATATAAACACATGGCCGAAACCGGTCCTCGAGCCATGACACTATAAATTGTCATTGCTAACAATAATAATAACTCAGCACGAGACCTCTTTCTTTGGCAAAGGCTCTCGATCACTCTGCAAAGATTCAATGCTGTATGCTTTTGCGGCTCTTTCAACCCAGTAGATCTCGAGCAGCTGGGCGACGATTCAATTAGTTCTTAATTGAATCGCTTTTATAAAACCCACCGGGCTTACACCCAGGGTAAAAAAAAAATATAATAATAATAATGATAGTAATATCTAGAGCATTTTGTTATAACGCTGCAACATGCAGAAGCAACACACAGCGCTTTACATGGTCAGTTAAACAAGTGCGTTTCAGTTTAGACTTACAATTTTGACAAAGAATGTTCATTCTTGAGATGATCCGGTAAGGTATTCCATGCTGTTGGACCTGATACAGCGAAAGGATCGGTGACCATATTATATCAGGAAGGTAGGCTACTTGGTATTTGAAAAAACAGATCAGATAGTATGTTAGCAAGACGGATAAAATAATTAAAATGGATAATTGAATACACTGCTGTAAGATTATAATCTAGATAAATTTATGAGGTTCTGGGAGGTGCTATGATTGATTAATTAATTTATTGATTGATTGATTGACTGAATGATTGCTGCTGGTCTATCCATACCATCGATGCTCTTACTACTGGTTCTTGGGGGTATGATTGATTGATTGATTGCAGGTTTATCGATAGCCTCGATGCTCTTACTACTGGTTCTTGGAGGTATGATTACGACTGCTGTATTTACTCTAATGATGCAGTGCTCAAGATCTGCTCACTTCAATCTCCAGGTTATTATTTAAAAATATCCCCATCTGAGTTCTGGAAAATTCCCCAAGTGGGTTAGACCAAATTGTGAATTAAGTCAACCAACAATCGCGCATGTTTGTAAAAGGCGACTAAAGCAGATACTGCAAGGAAAGTTGAAAGCCATGTATAATGATTTCTGTGTTATAAAACAATGATTTCAGTTGTTGGTTCAAATTCCAGACCCGTAGAGGTCTAGGTTGCCACACCAGTTGTGATGTGGCAGCCTAGACCTTACACCGCAGGGCCTTTGACTCTTCCTTCATAGGACAGTTTGCAAAAATGTGGCATTTTGCATAGAGCGCCACTTTATTGCTACTGATAATAGTAATGCATAAAGCCAGTTTCTTCATCTTAGGATTTCATAAATATAATTTATTGATTAATTTACTGATAATAACTGACGTCGACACCCTTATTTAACAGGGTTTTTAATTACAAAGTGTTGTATACTACATAATGTATTTTATTACTGTCGTAGAATTTTGAATATAACAAGCCCCTGGAGTGTTCCATTCTATGCGCAACTAGACCTATGCTTAAATAGTCTATGTTTAAATAGTTTAGTTAATAAGTTTTGTTTATAATAAGTTTAATAGTCTATAATAAGAAATAGTCTATAATAAGTTTTAATACAATACTATGAGGATATAGCGTCCAGTTCCTCACACGACGGCAATTTCATGGAGAATGTATATCCTACTCTAGGTACTGCCATGTTTCTGAAGTTATCGCGGAAGCATATCGCGTTGTAGCGATGGATCACCATGGACAACCGCTGCTACAGAAGAGTTTACCAGCAGCTAATATACTACTTGTAGTACAGATTTGCAAATATTGAAAAATCAACCAATCACAGCGCTGGAAATAGACAATACT
>JAQFZF010002395.1:0-12519 GCA_034695365.1 Enchytraeus norvegicus
TGGAGTAAAGCTGTAATAAGCTTAACCCCAATCTTTGTGACGGTAGTGCTCGATTGTGTTGAGCCGTCTTGAAGAGACGCCCTTCGGGCTTCCGAACCTTGACGTTAAGCACATTCAAACCTACCTTAGGCACAGTTGGAAAAATAGTACCGTAGTTCGAGAACTGATAAAATCTAAATAAACTGTCCAATATCGGCTCAGTGAAATTCAAGTCGTCTTGAAGGGAAGCTTTAAGCTTATGAATTTGACGCAAAGCACACCAAACATTGATTGATTGATAAAAATGTTCAAGCACCATTTAACACTGTAGCCTGTGGCCGACAAAATTCAATAAGCCTACCTACAATGCATAAGAGAACTGGAAATGAGCGATTTACATAAGAATAGTTGCCCAGATAAGCATTCTCTTGGTGGAGGGGTATTTGGATTGTTGTATTGTATTGTATTTAGGGATTGAATGACTGGAGGAGACGTAAGGTGGCGCAGATAAGTCACCTAGCAGAGCATGCTCTGCGAGAAGAGGTGTTGGAGAACGAGAGAATGAGGCACATCAGAGATCATATCAATTACATCACCTGCAAGTGGCAGAGCATGGAAGGTGAGAGCAAATCTTTCTATTCGTTTAATTCAACACACGACATATGAGCACGTTTACAGAGTACCTTGTCTGCCGTACCGTGACTACTTCGGAAGATTGCGAAGGTTACCATAGTTCTGGCGTATATGATCCAATTACAAATTGGATTGTATAGAGTGGGGCTGGCGACCTCACCGTCGGATTAATGACTATGTCACCTGAGTGCTGAAATCGCTCAGGACCAGGATCAGCTCCGCGCCTACGTTCTGCAACGAATAAGGCACACAACCTTTACCTTCTACCGTGATTGATTGACTCTTTGATCGTTGTATGATTGACTGATCTATTGGTTGTTTGTTTGATTGATTGATTGGTTGATTGAAATATATTTAACTTTAAAACGATTCATTAAATCGTTTTCGAGAGTGAATCGTGACCCGGCTACTCGAGATCGATTAGATTGCAAGAGCGGCGAAGGAAGAAAAACCTCTGTAGAGCGATTTAGAGTCTCTGCCAAAAGAAAAAACCTGATCACGAGCGTACATCGAGAACTCTCTGCCGATGCCATTAATGAATCAGCTCCACCGGGGTTTGTCGGGCCCATAGTCTCTATGGCCACCGGAATCACCTCATACCCGCTGACTAAGTCCCGATATATAGATCGATCGATTGATTGATTGATTGATTGATTGAATGATTGATTAGACACAATCAAGCAGTACGCCAGGGCTCGCTACGCTAAGTCCCAGTGTACAGGACACAGGATAGCTAGATATATCTGTATCAAGATGCATCGACAGTGGCCTCAGTCTGCTAGGTGTCCTCATAGTAAGTCTGCCTGTCTCTGTCTGTCTGTCTCTCTGTCTGTCTCTCTATCTGTCTGCCTGGCTGTCTCTCTATCTGTATCAAGGTGCATCGTCAGTGGCCTCAGTCCGCTAGGTATCCCCATAGTAAGTCTCTCTGTCTCCCTCTGTCTCTCTGTCTGTCTACCTGTCTCTCTCTATCAGTATCAAGATGCAATCAACAGTCCGCTAGGTGCCCTCATAGTATGTCTCTTTGTCTGTCTCTGTGTCTGTTTGTCGGTCTGTGTATCTGCCTGTCTGTCTGTCAGTATGTATGTATGTCAACGGTTCTGCTGTTTGCCTGTCTGTCTTTCTGTTTGTAACTCTGTCTGTGTGTCTGCCTGTCTGTCTGTCTGTCTGTCTGAACCCGACTTAAAATATGGCACACGGCTCAAACCGCTGTCCGAGCTCTAGCGATCACGGTGTGCTATTTCTCTCTACCAACCAACTCTTGAACAGTTCCCAAGCGCCTTGTTTAGAAACTTAAGTTATATTTCAATAATACTTCTTCTTCTTCTTTCAGGTGTCCTACCGGTTCCTAGCTTTGTCGGTCATGGTTTTCCAATCACTGTATCTCTGTCTCCAGCAAATCTAATAATTTCTACTTCTTCAACGTTTATTCATTCACTGAGACTCTTTGTATAGGTAATTCTTTGTCGTCCTTTGCAAAGCTTTCCGTTTATTTTTTAAGCTTATGATTATGTTTTCTATTTCTTTATTCCTCATAATGTGACCAAGAGAGCTCATCTGCTTGTTCCGCACAGTATTTAATATAATTCTTGTCATCCTATTTTAAATTTCTTCATTTGTAATGTGTCTGGTGTAAGAGATGCGGATTTTTTTTCTATAGAACAACATTTCAACAGCTTCTAATCTTTTGGTAATAGCTGTCGACAGTGTCCAACAATCACTGGCATAGAGTAGAATTGAATAAACATATGTGTTAATTTTCTCATTTTATTCATTTTCGTCAATAATACTTGATAATCCTATAAAACAGAGACTTTGGGTATAATGATTCCGCCCCTGAGAAAATTCTTGTGATTCAGAAACGTACGTTAAAAGCAGCTTGACTGTTTATCAATGAATGTTTTTATTTATAGGAAATGTTTTAAAGTTACATTAATGTTGTATTTAGATGTCCTTCATGGCGAACGAGTTCCGGATTGTTCAAGACCTGTACCAACCGCTTCTATGGTGAGTAATCTCTATACTAATCGTACAATACTGTCACGGTGTCGCGCGGTTATATTGAGGCTTCTAGACTCGGGTAAAATAAGTGTTAGCATAGACATGTAATCGAAGGGCTGGCGAAGACCATCCCCCACAATAAAGGGTGCATCGGGAGGGGAAGGGCTGAGTTAAAATAAATTAATTTTTAAAATGTGTGAAGGGTTCTGTAGAGAGCCTTTATTAAAGGCTTTCTTATTAGTGATTGAAACATAGACATACTAAAACAATTGGATTGCAGTTAAAATTCGAGTATTTCTGCACACTCGACTAAAGTAACTGTTAAACTGTATAATATGTCTCTGATCTCGTCGTCAGATGATGTACTGGACGTTAAATCGTTATTTGATTTGATTTTAATTTGATTTAATATTTATTTATCTACAGTGTCTATCTACTGTTATTGATATACCTCTCTCTCTCTCTCTCTCTCTCTCTCTCTCTCTCTCTCTCTCTTCCGACGTACCGGACATCATTCCTGGATTAGAAAAGAGACGTTAAACTTATAATTTTATTTATTTATTTATCTATCCGGTGCCCAGCCACACGGCAGGTTCAAGGTAAATTTCCTACATAAAGTTGACCCACTCCTTCACTGTAGAGTACACCATCCATCAGCTTAACAAGTTGATCATATAAGCAACGCTCTGCCTTTGTCACATCTAGTATGCAAGAGAAGCTTCTGAGGTGATTTCCCTTTGCTTTCCTCAGCGACTGCTGGAGTCGGCTTCTACTTTACGTAAAGAACCGCAAGTTAATCCTCATTTATTGATTGATTGATTGATTGATTGATTTATTGATAAATGAATATGAATTGAACGATTGATTGAATGTCTCTTATGTTGTCGTCAGGTGATGAAACGAACTTCAATTCGCATTGATTGAGTAATTGATAGATAGATAGATCGATTGATTGATTGATCGATTGATTGTAACTGCCAGGGAGAAGGGGGCCACGACGAACCCTTTGATTACACGTACTTCGCTGATCTGAAGGTATGGATTTTATTCTTACAAATAAATATTATCACTGAGTGCCAATTTCTGAACTTCAGGTAAGGTTTTCCAAACCAGTGGTTCTGAAATAATTTCCTTTCTGCTCCATTATAAAAATTATCTGGGAGTTGCCGCCGTTGCCTAGCAACCACCATGGAATGGATTTCAGAAATCAGCCCTCAGTCAATATAACTAAATATCATAAATATTAGTCAGAGTAGTTTACTGGCTGTCAGTAAACTAGTCAGCCAGTCAATCTCTTCAATCAATCAATCAATCAATCAATCAATCTATTAATCCTTAAATTTGATCAATCAATCAATGCGAATTTAATGTCCGTTCCATCATCTGATGACGACATCGGAGACGATCCTTTCTATCAATCAAGCAATCAATCAATCAGGAAATAATTCTTAGAGCCAGTCAGATAAATGTAAAATCGATCAATAAAACAATATAATTAATTTATCGATCATTCAAACAATCAATTCAGTTAGGCAGCCAAATAGCCAATCAATTAACCTTTTATTTTTCAATCAATTTTGACAGAGAAATAATCAATTGCTCGATCGACAATGTACTCTCTATCCAAAAGTCTTAAATGAGTCTCAGAAGCGCCATGCAAATTTAAAAGCATTAGAAGGTGAATTACTAATTCAGGGGCGGGTATATGGGAAGCTGGGCAAAGCCTCACGCTTGCTAGTTATTTCATATTGCTCGACGTTATAAAGCTAAAGCTATGTACAATGTCTGGTTCCATATCCAGGGATACGGTCAGAGTCGGACCCGGCTGGGACTCAAATCCCTAACCTCCTGTTCATCAGTCAAACTTGATGCCAACTAGGCTTTCTAACCGGGGCTTAGGCTTGGACATAACCGACCAGTCTAACCGGTTGTCATGGACGTCGGTATCACTTGAACTGTCTCTTGTTGCTATTAATAGGCGGTTATTCCATCCTGGAAATGCCCACCGAAACCGTTTCGTATTTGTGTGAGGAAGCCCAAGCTGAGGCGCCCCCATGGTACAGATCTACTGCATGGATTCGTTGGGTCTGCCTTTGGTAGTAAGTATATCGGCTTAAATATTCATAGTTTATAAAATCAATGAATCGGAGATTTTTATATAGCTCATTCATCCATAACGAATTCTCAGATGCGCTTTGAACATTTAGTAGCCTAGCTTACCATATGTCACAACTGATGTGGCTGGACCTCTGCAAGTCTGGAATTTGAGCGATCTATTCCTCAAGAACACAAGATTCGAACTGCGCGCCTTTAGTTCACAAATATAAGATTATAAATCGACTAACTTTTTTATAATTACTGAAATGCTAACAAATTCTGCTTAATTAACAAAATCGCAGAATGGCAACATCTTGAATATAGATTTTTTATTGTATAGCCTACCTTTATTTTACCGCAACATTTTAATTCATCATGAATATTCTATCGGAAAAATCAATCAAAATAGTATCTATGCAGTTCCTTGATCTATGAAACAAGAGCCTTATAATTATGTCTCACCATGCAGCAAACACAGATACACGAATGCCTTACCACACGCCCTGGAGTTATATGTTTTCTTGTCGACCGACCTCTGAATTGATCTCAGATCTCTTGATTCTGAGGCACACACTCCACCAATGCCAACTATTTGATATTGTAATTTGACATAACTAATATCTCTATTGTAACAGAAAAAGGTGCGATGGATAAGACCCGGGCTCAGATGATACAACACGTTATTCGTAACGCTGTTGAACTTGTCCTCAAATTCTCCAAAACCGCTGATGGTCAGAAACGCATCAACTCCGCCCCCTCATTCCGATGTCCACCCCACCAAGACTCCGAATCCGACGCCAGGGAATCTAAGTCCGACACGGATCATGCCACAGAACGAAAAGCCAGATGGTTGATTCGAATGATAACGAATGATGTGAACAGCGAGGTCCAAGCTTTGGTGAAGCAGTCCCCAGAAGTTCTGCTTCTGGTCACTGACACCCTGGATTATTCAGTCCAGACGTATAAGCCTGAGAAGAGGAAAGATGGCGATGATGAGGATTTTGTGGATTGGGATAATGCGCCAACTCTGAAGTCCAGCAGTCACTCCGATACTGGAAAATACGTAAGGGAATCTCTGGCAGTGGTTTCCAGAGACCTGGAGAAGGAGAACCTACTGGCTAGCGAGAGGGTGGTTCAGATCAGAGAGTTGATATCTGATGCTATAACTGATGTAACGTTAAAGAGCACGATCAAAGATATAGAAGAGAACCTGATACAAGGACCAGAAATGTTGAAATTGGCTGATAGCATGATCACGAAACATCAGAAGGAAAAAGAAGCACTGCACAAAGACGGAAAGAACAAATGTCATATGCCGAAGGAGTACAGCGACTGCGAGAGACACAGAATGAGTGCTGGAGTAGTTACCACTCTTATTCGTTCAGTGCTGCACAGACTAAAGAAGGCAATGACAAACAAGGCTCTTACAGAGGAAGACCTTACCGAAGTCATCCATCTGATCAACGACCAATCCAACGTCTGTAATGAAGAAGACCACTCAGATGCTTGCAAAGATGGCGGCATCTCAAAGGATAAAGTACAAGCGTGTAGTGAGAAACTGATGAATAGTGACAGCATAACTAGACTGATCTCTAAAACAGTTCACCAGGTGGCGAAGAAACGTAACGCCAGCGAGGATCAGATCAAATCCCACATAGCTGATGCTGCCAAACAGTTCATCACACGGGTGGTCGACAACGTGTTCGAGAATTATAACGCGGAATGTGCTTCTACGGGTGAAAATAATGGGAATAACAATTTGAATAATGTAGGAACGGAGAAGCGCAGTAATGGTGACTTGGAAAACGCTAGTGGAAACAATATGGTGGAAAAACTTATGGAGAATTTGAGTGAAAATAATGCAGAGGTGGGTGATAATGCTGAAATGTTGGCTGACAGCATTATCCGTTCGGTTTTTGAAGACATAAGCAAAAGTAAAGTGGACATAGGTACAAAGACAGATCTGACAGATCAGACGGGTAACATTAGTGGAAAGTCTAAGGAACGATTTACAGATACTCCATTTCCACCTGTTTCTACAAAGTATATATGTGGACAAATTTCTAGTAGATGCAGTAATCATAAACCTGATCCAGGTAGTTCTGCTATGAAATCTACAAGAATGGATGACAGTAAGATTGGAGTGAGAAATGATTTGCCTGGTAACAAGCAGCTAAAGGGATTACCTAGTAGTGGATCAGCTAACAGTGGATTAGCTAACAGCGGATTAGCTAACAGAGGATTAGCTAACAGAGGATTACCAAGCAGCTCGGTAATGCTCAGAAGCAACGCTGGAATGCACAACAACAATGGCGATCAAACTAGAGGTGCGGGCGAAAGCTCAATCAACGTCGCCACTATTCCCAGATCTTCTGCCCGTCCTGCTCAGGGCGATCAGGCTACATTTTCTGCCACCACAGCTAGCCAATCCTCTCACCTAACTGACAGGTCATCAACTGTTAGTCCACACTTCCGAGACACTCCTCTAAAAATCGCCGAGGATCTAGTCAAAGGATCACTTGGACTCATATCAGTGAAAAGAGACGACGATTTGCACGATCGTGACACCATCTCAAAGAGGAATTCATTTCGAGATATCCTACGCCCAGATCTTTCTCAAACTCTCAGATACGGCAAGATGGCCAACGAGGGTGAGGCCTCCCGCAAGATGTCGTCTTATATCGACAAGTTGCTGATGGCGGCTACGGACCGCGAGTCATCTTCGGATACTAAAAGTGGTAAGAAATGTGAATCGTCGAATATCAAAATAGTTCAAAAAGCTGTAAAATGTGACCCATCATTTGACAGAGAGAAAACTACAAAATCAGCAGAACCAATGAAACAAGTCAAGGCTTCGGTTAGAACTACCTCATATGCAGACAAACTGTTCAAAGCTTCAATTGGAAAGGCCGTAGATTCAGAAGATAACAAAACAACGCCCAAATTAGTATCGTATGCCAAGCTTCCTCTATTGACTCCTCAGGGGAAGAAATTTACTCCTGAGGAAGAGCAAACCCCGAAAGTGAAATCTTATGCAGATCAGCTTCTGGAAAGAATTCAAGACAACTCTGTTGTATCAAAGGAAACGGAAAGAGCTACAAGCACAAATGTTTCCTCATCTGGGATTAAAGAGAACGAGAGAGGTAATGCAACGATGTCTGGCAAACATGGAGTAGTAAATAGAAAGAGTTCACCTTGTAAGATGAAAAAGGCCAAAGATGCAGGTGTGAAAGTATTGGGTGGGAAAAAGACTGATTCGAGAGAAAAGTTGATAACTAAAAAACCAAGTCCCAAGATGCCTTCATCAAAAGTCAAACCTGACCACGGTAAGGAAGTCCAACACGCAAAAGAACCAGGAACTAACAAGGCTATATCAAACAGTGGAAAAATTAAACAACAAATAAAGAACCAGCTTAAGGATAATCTGACAAAACCAAACCAACTCATTCCCATAAAAGTTAATCAACCAGATGACTTCAAGAAATTGATTGAAGAAGTTGGGGAGAAGATGATGGATCCAAAGACTTCCAAAGCTGATGAATTAAATCATGAAAGTCCTATTGTTCTGGAAGTAATGAAAACCCCTGGTGGGTCATTGGCGAGCAGTCGTTGCAGCAGTAAAGTTACAATTTCCAGCAAGGCGAGACGAGGCAAGATGAGTCAGAGAAGCGACAGCAAACGAAGCGATAGTTCTGGTAGCAGCAGCTACAGCGGAAGCTCTAGAAGCCACACAGTATCATCTCATAAGAGATCTGGAAAAGGAAGCTGCAGTAGCAGAAATTCGAGCAGACTTTCCGTCACACAAAGTCACACAAAGAGATCAGGAAAAGAAACTTCCAGTAGCAGAAATTCCAGCAGGCCTTCAGAAAGTCACACAAAGAGATCTGGAAAAGGAAGCTCCAGTAGTAGCGCCAAAAGTTCCAGCAGAAGTTCCAGCAGGAATTCCAGTTCCAGCAGCACCACCGGAAGCAGCAGTGTGGATGAGGTGGAGTTGGTGGACTCTGAGCTGTCGACAACTGTGCTGGGTGCCTCAGACCAGCACAACACCAGAGCACCAAAGTCTGGGGAACCGAGGAGGCTGGGCAAGCCTTAGCCGAGTGCTGCAGGTAATGTATATAGTTCTTTCTCTCTTAAATTCCCTCTTCCCCTTTCTCTCTCTCTCTCTCTCTGACTCTGTCTTTCTTTCTCTCTCTCTCTCTCCGTCGCTCATCTCATATATGCACATACAGAGAACTAATAAACTATGTATTGTTTCTAGGTTTGTTGGTAATCCTGGTAACAGCGGCCACAAATTATTACTACAGTTAGAAATGCGTGCCTGTGTAATATTTGTTTCAGCTCCTGTGTTAAGGTCTGATGGATTTTTGGTTTGTGTTAGTCCCCAGCCGTAATCCATACCCCAACTTAAACTTTAATCTGCACTATTTTGGTAAATTTCCATAAAAGTCGGACTAATTAATAATTTGGGACCGTCGTTACAAGGACTACCGGATTGTTGTTATGCAATGTTTTTCTGACATTAAATAATTTTTTTAGATTTCTTTTGTCGATTCTGCTTATGTAGAAGCCTATAATTCTAATTCATTATATAATTATATAATTATATAGTTATATAATTCTAATTAATTATATTCGTTCAGTATTGAGTAGCATATTTTATACGCTTAATAATGTTGATTTTCTGATTAATTTACTTTGTCCCTGACATCCCCTTCAGCTGATGAACAGGACGCTAAATCCTCATTGATTGATTGATTGATTTGTTTTTATTACATTTTATATTTCTTTGTGTAGATTCTGGAAGGTAGGACGTATCATATCTTCTGATGCAGAGAGAAAGAAGTCAGCAATAACAAGTGTTCATAAAAAAATAAAATATATATTTCATTTCGTTTAACATCAAGAACTACCAGTGATGGGCACCTAACTAAAAAAAGGTAGTTTAACTAAACTATTTTTTTAACTTAAAAAAAGTAATTTAACTACTTTTTAAACTAAACTAAAAAAGTAGTTTAACTTTTAACTAAATAAAAGTACTTAACTATTTAACTACTTTTCTAACTACTTTTTTAGACAAAATTCGCTGTTTTCTACATAAAATTTTAACAAAACCCATAAATGAGCTTTACTAAGCTATTATTTTCACAGAAATCAACAAGAAAACATCATTCCTAAAGTATTGTTTTATGTAAAATAGAGAAATGAGCATGCATTCATTCATTCTTGCCTTGCTCACAACTTAGACAACAATTATTATTACGAAAATTGTTAACTTTTAACTTTAAAAAAGTAGTTTAACTAAATAGTTACTAACTTAAAAAAAGTAGTTTGACTACTCTTTTAACTACTAAACTTAAAAAAAGTAGTTAAACTTTTGCTCTAACTAAGAAAAAGTAATTTAACTAAATAGTTAACTACTTTTAGTTAACTATTGCCCATCACTGATTGATGGATTGATTGAATTGTGGATTGATTGATTTATTGATGGATAGATCAATAGACTGGTTGATTGATGGATTGATTGATTATTCACAGATAAATACCTTCTGAAGTATACAGCCATGGTGAAGAGGAAGACCATCCCAAAAGCCACACCCAATGCCACACCAGCCCCTATCATCGTCAATATACCTAGCAGATAACACAAGTATCAGATAGCATAAAATCAGATAACAAATTTCAGATAACAAATATCAGATAACAGATAACAACGATAACACGTAAAAGCGACACCTAGCGCCACCCCAAAATTGAATGATAGGGATGATAAATAAGAAAGATACCAAATAACAAAGATAATAAATAACAACGATATAAAATAAGAAAGATAACAAAAAAAAGATAACAACTTTTTTTAAATAATTTATTTATTTACCCTGGGTGCAAACAGCCCGGTGGGTTTTATAAAAGCGATTCATTAAGAATGGAATGAATCATGACCCGGCTACTCGAGATCGACTAGATTAAAAGACCCGCGAAAACAAACCGCATTAAACCTCTACAGAGGAATTGAGAGCCTCTGCCAAAGAAAAGAGGTCTCTCGCTGATCCCGGGTGTGTAGCGCAATATATCTGCCGATACCATTCATGAAATCAGCTCCACCGGGGAACAACTAATAATAACGATTAACAATAGCAAATAACGTACCCATCCCCATAAATACGCAACTGAACTTAAACGCCTTGGGTGATTGAAAGCGGACGTTAAATTTAATTCATAGTTGTGACATCTGGTGAATGAATGATTTCGAGAGATCTTCGTCTTGCTCGCTCTTGCGAATTGTATAAATATTATTTAGTGGCGTCATCTAGTACAGTGTTTCGGAAACTGAGGGTCCACAGATGGGTCGCTGACACCTTTCATGTTGGTCGCCGAGGTCTCAATAAAATAATTTTGTCAAAGGTAGGTTAATTATTTTAGTGCAAGCCGACAAGGATCGAACTTTTATTTTCGTATGCCTATAAAGACTTGAACTTTTCACGTACATTTGATTTTGTATGACTTACAAGTTACACATTTACGATTTTGAAAACACTAAATAACCTATAGCAGATCCATATAAAATGCTTAGTGGGTCGAGACTAAACTTTTATATTTTTACTGGGTCGCGATCCCGTAGAATTTGTGAAACGTAGCTAGTAGATAAATCTGTAAAGTTTAGTTTAACGTCTGTATCCGCATCAGAAGAATACTTTCAGAGACGGATCCGGTTTTGAACGGGAGCCTTGTTCTCCTGCTTAGTAGAGGAGTGTGCTATCGCCTAGTTAAGTCAATCTGGACTTAGTAAATGGTAGGATTTAATTTAATATTGTCGGTATTACGAATAAAATGCACTTGTACCATATTTAATTGTCAATGACCGTTATTGCCCCGATATCTCTTGGTACCTTGCCAGCTGCGTTTGATTGAAAATCTATTCATTCATAAACCGATAATAATAAAATTAAAATATAAGGATGGTTTTTCTTAGGCCTATCATAGTGCAGTGTACTGTAGGCCTATAGTGCAAGTCAAGAATCTAGCAGTACTGGAAACTGAAAAAAATTGAATACCGTTCATTCTACGCTAAAGTAAACCGCGTTACCACTGAGCTAGATATGATTTAGTGTAAAGTAAAAAAGAGTTTCGTACTGACCGTATGTATAAATTGAAGAATCTCGATGCATTTCCGGCGGACCTAAAACAAATAAATACACACTTGTGTGAAAACAAATCTACAACTGACTTTCTCATAGTGTCTATTACAAAAATGAATACTTAACATTCTGCTGAAATATCTAATAGTTCTATACTGGAGTAACCACAGATAGGCCTATCAACATGGATTGGTGGATGCTTGTTACTTGATTGATTGATTAATTGATTGATTGATTGATTGATTGATTGATTGATCGTCTTGACTAAGTGACTGATCAATGATCAAAAGTGATTGATGGCTGGATTGATACATTGATTGGTTAATTAATTGATTGACTTGAGAAACTAAAATATTGTTATGGTAATGAATTTGAATTGTTTTGGTATCTCGCTTTCTCTTCGGTATATGCATTGCCAAGTGTGTTCTGGTGGTATAAAACTGCTTTCAGTTGCACAGTCTGCTTTAGACGTCCCTGACATCTTTCGGATGAGCAACCGGACGTTAAATCCTCATTGTATTGACCGACTGATTTGATTGATTGATTGATTAATTAATTGACTTTTTCCCCGGGTGTAAAGGCTTTTATAATTGATTGCTTGATTGATTGATTTTTATTACCTTCTTTTATTTGTTTATATTATTACGGGCTCATATCTACGAACAATTTCATGGTC
>JAQFZF010002396.1:0-12519 GCA_034695365.1 Enchytraeus norvegicus
AGGAAGCGCACTATTACTTAGGCAGAAAATAAAAAATATATAGCGGTCTCGGTAGTTATGGAACACGGTGTATAATACAATACAATGAGGATTTAACGTCCGATTCCTTACTCGAAGCCGATGTCAAGAACGTCTCAAGTAGACTATATAACTGAAAACAGTTCTATACCACCAGAACGCATCTGCCAATGCATAAATCGAAGAGAAAGCGAGAAACAGTGCAAGTCCATTAACCAGCGCAAGAGAGTCTGATGAAACATATGATCTAAGGCGGAAACAAATGGATTTTCAGTCATTATTAATAGCACATTTTGCATTGGACAGCTTACTATTAAATTCTATTGCAATTTTAGTCTCTTATAACAAATATATTAATCTTGTAACATATATTAATCTCAAAATAATTAGCATTGTCACTAATTATATTTATAGATGTTATTCAATCCATAGCTCACGCTCCATCCTAGACTAGATATGAATCATTCTAGACCAGTGGTGCACAACCTCGATGAGCCGAAGGGCCACATAAAATTTGGTAAAGTGGTCTCGGGCCGCACTACATTTTTCACCATACTATGCAGGGGTGCCCCCAAATTTTTTCGGGGTGGTGCCCAAAAATGACCGTTTTTTCATCTTTATTTTGCTATTTCAACTATCAACTATAGAGCTACGAAGAAATATTGGGAGCTGAAACATTTCTTGGGGCAGAGCCCCTCTTTGCCACGAAATACTATTAATTTGTCAATATATTTTATATTTTGACACTACAACTTTTTGACACAAAAATTTATATTTTTCAAGACAGCCTCGCCCATGCGGCCCTTGCGGCCCGCGGGCCGCGGTTTGTGTACCCCTGTTCTAGACTGAGTACAGGCACGTGGATATCTTAGCCCCACTTGATTCGACGTGTAGTGATTTGCGTAGGCGAATATTTGCTAGATCTCCAGCCTCTATACCATATTCACATAGTGCTTCGATTGCCTATATCTAATTAAGATGTTTTCTGCGGGCATCTGTTTGCATTATTGTGACCTGCTGTTTAATAAACGTTAATCCGCGATAAGCCTTAGTAATGATTTATATATTCCCCTTGATATGGTATCGTAGTTAATTGAATAATCATTTGAACGCGTTTTCCATCCTGTTGAATTCAATAACAACCAGATCTGAAGGCGTTCAATGAGGATTGACACTTGAGCACTTTAGCATGGGGTAGTGGTTTAACGGTGAAGGTGCGGACCTTAAGTGCAAGTAATCTTCTTAGAAGCCTTCACTGGTTGCAATATCTGAACATAATGTCACAATGTACAAGTTTAGGTCACTGACCTTTAACGTGATTCTATATGGAAAACCACATATCCGGCGGATCTTGTGTGTCTCTATGAACACCTCGCACTCTTCTTTCTTCAAATTATTTACTTATTGATATTCTTGATATTGGTAGCCCTACTGCAAGGGGCCGACGCTCCTTCACGTTCGCAGCTTAAACAACATGGAACGCTTTACCTCTTTATATTCGATCATGCATAAACATATTTGCTTTCTGCTGGAAACTCAAGATTCATTACGTTCCTCATTAGATATTTTTATTCGTATTATCGTTGTATTTATGGGATAAATGGACACACAGTGCTTGACCCTGCCTAACCACGGTGCAATCTGCGCTGATTGCATTTTCATTCCTAAGGATTGCGGAATTAATTATCGTCTGTTTTGTCTGTTCATGGAGGACCGTGCTTACAGCAGCATTCATGCTTGAAGTCTTTTGTTTTCATAGAAATCTGCTGTTAATGCTACTATACTACAGGGACCAGGCCGAGTGAGTTAGCTCAATAAAAAAGATGGTGTGAAATAGTGAGTGAGTATCTCTGCAAAGTTCCACTAAGCAGTCGTTTGATTCAATTTAAATGAAAGTGAATTCAACGGACGAGGATATCGTAAATACATTAACGCTTCTGAATGCTGTCCCGTGAAAACTTTTAGCCGTGCTCACTCTATTCAGGTGACGATATTTTATGCAACACGTATAGAATCAGGATAGGTTAGGTGGCTTAGTGGCAGCACGGCGGGTTTTGAAACCAGAGGTGGCGAGTTAAATATAATAGGACGGTCGTCGAATTGCAGCATTCAGCAGATTACTTTACTCTCCTTTTCTAATAACGGTATTTGGTTCCCACTACTATGACTTGTCGGGCTCTCTCTATATTCAGGTGACTATATTTTATGTTACACGTCTGGAATCAGGAGAGGCTCGGTGGTCTAGTAGCAGCACGGCGGCTTTTGAAACAAGAGGTCTCCAGTTGAATACACTTAGTCTTGCGAAGGTCGAGCTGCACCATTTAGAAAACTGCTTAACTCTCCATTGCTTAGATCAGCATTTGGTTCGCATTACCATGACATACCGTGGACGAATTTTAATGCTAAATTCCATTTATAAAGACCAATTTTAATTTATAAATTCGAAATTTAAATACCAAATCGATAACGAATACCGGAATTTTCGCCGTTTTGATAAGTACAGTATACAGTGTGTATTTCTTGTTCTGTCTTGCCGTGAAATAAAGAAATCTATTCTATTCTTAATAGCAAACTCCAAATAAATTAAAAAATCTCTATCAAACTCATGGAATTACTCGTAGTTTACTAAATTAGTAGATAATTTGTTTTGAAGCCGACTAAGAGTTCAAATCTGAGGTAGTCTCCAATGTCGCATATGAGTGTTGATGTGACAAGAAATTGTAATAGGAAAAAGCAAAATGATTTAAAGTCTGTTTCGATTCTATGCAAGGGCAAATTCTGCGACCAAGGATTCATGATGGCTTTGCATGACAGGTGCTTGTGTGAAAGTTGTACCATCGACAATAATATAATAAAGGTTTAACATCGATTTCCTCATCCAATGATGATGTCAGGTACAATAGTTACGAGCTAGTTCGATGGATGTTTCTCAATTGATTCTGATATTTTAAATTGTTTAAAAGGTCTACCTTTGCGTAATTCAATCAATCTACTATATATTTAACATCTACTAAATCTATTGAAACTAGTGTAGGTCTATTAACATCTAATGTAAATCTTAATAATTTTACTTATATTTATTAAATTGAAAGATCAAAAAGTAACCTTTTAGTCATTGTGCTGAATTTTAATTGGACTATTATATTTAAAACGATGCTGTAAGTCTACTTAGTTTAGTTTTAATTGACACTTCTACTTATAAGTCTTTCACTCAGATATTTGTCCCGTGCTGGTTCCGGAAAATTTGATTTGGTCACTAAAATTCCAGATTAGCAGAAGTCCTGCCACATCGGTTACGGCAGGCTAGGCTACTCTACCCTTCACTGTACAAAAGCGCTTCTGAGACTCAAGTTAAGGGTGCGCTATATTAAAGCTACTGATTGATTAATTGATTGATATGCTTATTGCTTACATGTACCATCTTTATGTATCACCTCCAGGTGCCACTCCAGTCTTCTATAACGGACTTATCCACGTTCACCACGTGATCTCATCACCTCACTAGAGAGATTATTTTAATGCTTCATATCAGTATTGGGTTGAGAATGGTACCGCAGCAGATAGGGTATTGCGACAGTGACAGCTTCTATCCAGTACTTTAAATTTCCAGTGAAATCTATCTGTATAAAGCTCATAATCTGTCACGCCATAACGACATCTACCTTGTAACCTTCCTTTGTCTTTTTCTATTTGGGTATTAGTATAAGCCTACCTACCTATCTATTTTACCTTGGGCATCCGGTTGGATAGCGTAGTCTGTAACACGCTTGCTCGATAAGCAGGATGTCACGGGTTCGAGTCCCAGCTGTGTTAATCTCTGACAGTATTCACTATCCATCGATACGGAAACAGACGTTCAAGGTAGCTTTATCTTCTCAAGCGCATACTCAGATGAAGTTAGTTGGTAGATGCTATTTCCTGACGTCGTCAGCCTCTAAGGATCCTCTTATTTTTGGATTCCACAACTTTTTGGTCATTATGAATTAAGGTAACCTATTAAAATTCATTTATCAAGGGTAATAGTGTTAATTGTACTTTTTTAATATTTATTGGTATGCTTTATTGGCATAATGAATCTCTGGTTGCATTCATGATAATGCAAAAAATACAATACAATACAATGAGGATTTAACGTCCGGTTCCTCACTCGAAGGCGATGTCAGGGACTTTCAGAACGTTTGCGCCACTTTATCAGTGATTACGGATTTGAACTGGTTTAGATCTCACTTTCTCTTTTGCTTATGCATTTGCGGAAGTGTAACGCTGGTTCTAAGTTGTCTGTTGTTGCACTTCCCTCTTGTGACTCCCCTGACATCGCCTTTGGGTGAGGTACCCGACGTTAAATCCTCATTGATTGATTTATTACGTCTCTGAACTTATTCTCCTCATACTAGAATCAAAACTATGTATGTTTGTATCAGACTCTCATATTGTCGTCCAGTAATTTAGAACTAAGTCCTATGCAATCTTTTACGACCTGTAGTATAATCATATAATCGACAGGATCGCACTCGGCTCTTATTGAACATTCTTGTTTCACAGGGAAATGCTATTACAGGCACGATGTCGTTCAGTAAGGGGCAATCTCTGTCACTATGTTGTTCAGTAAGGGGCAGTCTTTGTCAAGATGTCGTTCAGTAAGGGGCAGTCTTTGTCACGATGTCGTTCAGTAAGGGGCAATCTCTGTCACTATGTTGTTCAGTAAGGGGCAGTCTTTGTCACGATGTTGTTCAGTAAGGGGCAGTCTCTGTCACTGTGTCGTTCAGTAAGGGGCAGTTTCTGTCACGATGTTGTTCAGTAAGGGGCAGTCTCTGTCACTATGTCGTTCAGTAAGTGCCCGGGCAGCTTCTGTCACTACGTCTCTAACATCGCCTTCGGGTGAGGAACCGGACGCGAAATTCTCATTGTATTGTATGTCGTTTCAGTAAGATGTAGTCTATGGCCGCAATTTAGCCGATTTATATTGATAGTGTCTGCTTTTCTCCTTTTGCAACATTTTGTAATTGCTTATAGCGTTTCACTAGTAAGGCTAAAATATAAAATGCATACGTGGAGAGCGTGGAAAAGGATCAGATGGAGGAAGGGAAGAAGTGGAATGGTGACTGATGGATTGTGTTTGCTGAGTAGCCCTTCAATCCTCTCTTAACGTCATCCAGTGTTCAAGTATTTCCATGGTCCTAGCTTCTCCGTGTCCCAGCCAACCAGGGGTCGTTTAACCCAGCCTATTCTTGTTCAGTTAATGGACGTCATTCAGCATAATAAATATTCTTCATCAATAACAATATTAGAATACAAATATGACATCCAGATGTTTGTATATTTCGTAGTAAATTTTATCTAGTACGCTTATATGTATTTTATTATGTGTCATATACTGTTCGGATTCAAGTCTGTTTAGTTGTGTAAACTAATTAGGGGTTTTATTGAGATGTGCTTTGAACATTATAGACTCACTAATGGTAGACTATTTCTACAATACGTGCTTATTTTAATCTCTTAAGTGAAATATGTAAGTGCCACTTGTGGCCTTTATCTCCATTCAATCACATTCTTTATCGCTTGTTTGCACGTACTTGTGTGATGTGATAAACAAATAAATAAATAAAATAAATGTTGGTCGCTTCTAACGGGCAGTTATCATTAGTGCTTTCTTCTCATCCGACCGGGTAGTCACCCGACCGAGAATTTACGCCAGCGGTACAAGTACAGCAAATTAAGCTAACCCTAGTTATATCTTAACCGCAACCAAATCATAACCCTAACCGTAAGAAAACCCTAGCTATACCCTAGCCCCAACCCTAGCCTAGCCCTAATTACCTCTGCCCCCATTCTACACATACGCCTGCCCCTATTCCTGCTAATACTAATCGTCTGTTACCATACCGTAACGTAAGCCGTTATATTACATTAAAGACGATCACGTTAAAATTTGGTCGTCTATAAATTTTAACGCTAACGGTAAAGCACATCCGGACGTTAGTCGCCTCTGCATGTAACATGCAATTATCGATCTGCCTTCTTTCAAGTCACCTAACGACAATTAATAATGGAGTGAAAAGTAAAAAAACAGCAACTAAGAAAGGAAAGTATCATGTGCGTCTGTCACGTGTAAATATAATACGGAGTAAATTATAATAATACTGTAGAAATCCTTCAAACATAATTATGCGTCTGTTATGTATGTGGAAATTTAATAATAATAATAATAGCAATAATAATAAAGGTTTAACGTCCGTTTCCTCGTCAAAGGATGACATCAGTGACGTCAAAAATAGCTTTAATAGCTTTAAAGGAAAACTAACTTTATACTGACGGTGATTCTCTTCTCGATATTTAAACAAAGATGTAACCAACTATGATTAAAATATCATAATTAACTACTGACGGCATCAATTATAATTATGAATTTAACATTTTGCAATATAAATTTTTATATAACGTTTCCTGCTTATATTATTATATATGTTTGAGTTTCCTTTGTTTTTCAGTTTCATCAGTATACTAATAGTCGGGACGAGCGTCAGCTAAATGCATTTCCGTTTCCGCTCTAAATAAACCGGATGTAGATTTGTAATTCGTTTGGATATTGCATACAATAAATTTACAGTTACGCGATGAGAATGAGAGAAGATTGAAGAACATGGATTGATTAAAGAGATACATATAGAGTAGGTTCCGTTCGGGATATTTGAGAATAGTCCAACCGATAACTGCACGTGTTTCGTAAGAGCTGACTAACAGATACTGAGGAAGGCAATGAAAACCCCCTCAGAAACCTAGATTTTCCTTGAACAAACGCATTATTTTAGGTGTGGAAAAGGCTAAGCCTATGTGATGAGACGGACTTATTAGGTTGGTCGATGATGTACTCATTAAAGAGCGAGATAGTTGATTGTGCGTATTAATGTTTGCCTTGGACCTGCCACGTGACAGAGCACTGGATAGATAGATAGATAGATAAAGAGCAGACAATAGGCATGATGGATAAATAGATAGACAAATGGATAGCTAATAGATATAGACGATTAATCTGGACGGAAGACTAAAAAACTGAAATAAGAAACCCTGCAAACGTGTGCGTTTTGAAGCGATGAGACTAGGGTCATGTAATAGGGATGCTAAAGAGGGGGTTTAGATTTTTCCTACAGGGCCCGAACCAATGAAAACCCAATAAAATGAGGAAAATTTGGAGAGGGGCTAAACACCGAAGTTGGTGGGCTTAGCCCCCCCCCCCCAGTCTCGTCCCTGTTGTCATGTGTGGAAAAACTTAAAGAGAAAATAACTGTATAGACTATAGAGTGTAACTATACTAATGTGCGGAGATCTATGTACCATACAATACAATACAAAAATTACATTTTATAGCGCCGCTAGATGCAATGTATCTCAGAGAAATTCTTTCTTAATACTGAAGGGACAAATAGCCTAGCCTGCCATAGGCCACAAATAATGTGGCAAGATTCGCAGTAACCTTCTAAGTATAATTACTTTCTCTGCAGAGTAATATGAGGTGATGTTCTGAGAAATTTCGTTTGATTTGTGACTTGTAATTATCTCTTCATTTCATTCGCTGTTTTTTGCTGTCCAGTGAATATTAAGCAGATTCTTTCAGCGCCAATTTCGATTGCTTTAATTCACCTTTCTACTTTACTTTTCCAGATCCGTGATGTGCATGCAACATCAACATAAAATTGATGTACATACAACATCTATTAGTATTTACAGTCCAAGCTCTATAGGTGTAAAGATACTAAATATATTATGTCAACATGCAAATTTTGTTACTTTATCATCATGAAAGTACATTCAATTTTTCATTAATGAATCGTACACATTTGTTGTTAGTTAGAAGACTTATTAGATCAAACTTCGTTATTGCCTAAACCATCCTGGAAGGAAGTATCTGTACCCTGTTATATCCAAAAGCATGTTTGGAATTTTAAATATTCTTCATTTCCTAGTCACCGACTCATCCTACGTTGAAATGAAACTATAGCTACGGACAGGAATTAAATGTTAATTGAGTTTTTGAGATTGAAATGGAGAGAGATAAGATAATTCAAAAGTAATTCTTCGAATGTTGTGAAATTACTCGTACCTACATTAATTATTGAAATAAATGTCTATTGTAATTAAATTAGTTACATAAATTTTTTATTAACATTAGCCAAAACTCTTTGACGTCTCTGACACCATCGCATTATGAGGAAATGGACGTTCAAACTTTATTATTTGTTATATTATTAAAAGTGCTGAACATTTTGCAACTCTTGACATGAGCCCAATAGAAAATAGTTTAGGACCTGCAGCATTTCTTTGATAAAATGAACAGTTGAATGATCTGAAACTTATTGAAAAAGTGAAATATTTTGGCTAGAAAAATATCGTCCACAAGATTGATTATAGAAGATTGGTTTGTACAAAAATAGAAATCACTGAGTTGGAATTAAGCCACTTAGGAAAAACTCCACCTGAATAAATACACAAACTATGTTTTCCTTAGTTTGCCTACTTTTTAGAGTCACAAATTACCACAGTATATCTAATATCCGTATATTTAAACATTTACAAAAATGCCTTGGTACAAGTATTATAATAATTATGTTGTGAAATTATTGTAAGCTAAAAAAACAGTTACTAGAATTTCATAAAATTGCAGCTTCTGCGGATGCTTTAATTCTCGTATTGACTAATAAATACTATCATGATGCAAAGAAAATATTAATTGTATTAAGCAATACGCTTGTATAAAATATTGCCGAGAAAAACGTTATCTGTTAGAAATAACCAAACTGAACTTGTTTTTTTTTTAGAAGAAGCTAGAAAGAAATGTCATTGAGATAAGAATTATACTTTTGTTTTTCAACTCGACTGACAGATTAAACCGGTGCATCACTATAGGACAGGCCTAATCCCACTTTCCTGCTCAACAGCACTCCGTTTCTATTAGGGATCAGAAAGCTTCAGCTGATGTTACCTGAGTTTGTTTTTACTTTGTATCTATGTGTATTGCGATAACGATTTTTTTAGATCTCTACTAACCGTTAATCTGAAATATTGCTATTTATGACATTTTATTTTATTACTATTTATTTATTTTATATATTTTTTAACCCTGGGTGTAAAGAGCCCTGTGGGTATTATAAAAGCGATTCAATTAAGAACGAATTGAATCGTCGCCCGCTGCTCGAGACCTACTGGGTTAAACGAGCCGCGAAAGCATACAGCGTTGAATCTTTGCAGAGTGATCGAGAGCCTCTGCCAAAGAAAAGAGGCCTCGCGCTGATCCCCATTTAGTCTATTACATATTTTATATATTATTTATTTATATTTTATATTATTATTTTATTACAACATCTATTTTATAATTTTTTATTTTATATTTCTCTATTGTCGTCTTGTTCTTGCATTTGTGTGATTGTTAGCGTTGTTTGTATTTGTGTGACTGCTGCGTGATATAAGATTTCTGATTTTTAACGAATATATAATACTATCATATAATTAATATAAGTCTCTGTGTTTCGCAGTGAACCTAGAAATGTTGTTTCCTATCAACTTTTATGATTGATTTGTACACTAATGGGGTCCATGAACAAATTCAATGTGGTTGCCCAGTCTGTCACCTTGGGAAACTCCAGCAATAACCATAAATCCAAGATGGCTGCCAACGCATAAGCTGGAATATAGCCTATAGAGAAGTTGAAGTGATAGAGAGGCACTTTTGTGTCTGGGGTATGACTTTCTGTCTCTCCTCTCCTCTCCTTTCCTGAAGAGAGGAGAGAAAGATTTTTTTTAAACAATTTGCACTTTTTCTTGATGACTTTTTCTCTCATCTCCTTTCCTTTCCTGAGGAGAGGAGAAAAAGACTTTTTTAACAATTCGCACATTTTCTTGATGACTATTTTTTCTCCTCTCCTTTCCTTTCCTGAGGAGAGGAGAGAAAGACTTTTTTTAAACATGGTTTTAAATATGGTTATTGCTGGAGTTGCCCAAGGTGGCAGACTGGGCAACCATATTGAATTTGTTCAAGGACCCCATTAGTGTACAAATCAATCATAAATGTTGATAGGAAACAACATTTCTAGGTTCACTGCGAAACAAATCGACTATTTCTTTAATTTTGATGTTGAATTTTGAACTTTATTTTTAGAATTAGCCTATGTGAATTTTTCGTAACAATTACGAAATTTAATAAGGAAACTGGTAGTAGCTTTAAACATATTTTACATTTCTTACTCATTGATTTTGTTCATTGTTGCTGATTAGACACCAAGAATTACTGTTAGTTATAGATTTATTGTAATTTGTATACCTATTCTATTCATACTGTAACAATGATTCTTACAGGATTATCTTACCCTTTTTGGTGTCTAATAAATAAAATAAAATAAAAAATTAGCACTTTTTCTTGATGACTATTTTCTCTCCTCTCCTTTCCTTTCCTAAGGAGAGGAGAAAAACTTTTTGTAAACAATTCGCACTTTTTTCTTGTTGACTATTTTCTCTCCTCTCCTTTCCTATCCCGAGGAGAGTAGAGAAAGATTTTTTTTAAACAATTCACACTTTTTCTTGATGACTCTTTTCTCGCCTCTCCTTTCCTTTCCTGAGGGGAGGAGAGAAAAACTTTTTTAACAATTCGCATATTTTGTTGATGACTCTTTTCTCTCCTCTCTCTTCCTTTCCTGAAGAGAGGAGAGAACAACTTTTTTTAACAATTCGCACATTTTCTTGATGACTCTTTTCACACCTCTCCTTTCCTTTCCTGAGCAGAGGAGAGAAAGATTTTTCTTTAAACAATTCGCACTTTTTCTTGATGACTCTTTTCTCTTCCTCTCCTTTCCTTTCCTGAGGAGAGGGGAGAAATGCTTACGGCTCTCTTTGAAAATTTAATGTAGGCCGAACTTTTGCAGTTCAATTCAATTTAAGTTATAATTTTGTGCCAAATTTCATTCTGCTGTCCCTGTGCAAGGTCTCAAGACAATCCCAGCAAGCCTACTGGTCACAAATGTGTGGTACATGTGAGAGCATTTGTGGTAAAGGAGAAGTGGTTTGTGTGCCTACTGCCAAAGATCACTTTTCAGTAATTGCTGTAATTTAATAATATAGCGATTGCTTGTTTACAATTATTGTTTGCAGCATTGTTCGATATGCCACTAAATTATGCACTCCTGGATTAGTACCACATGTCTAATAATACTTAATGATAATATTTACTGAGTAGGCCCACCGTAAACATAAACAGTAACGTTAAAAACATTCATTGAATTACTTAAGGCGGACATAAATGAAAGAATTCGTTACGTATACTTTAGCATTGCTAATATATGGCTTTATTGGCTACAAGTTTGTTCACAATTCAGAACGTAATAAATAGGTAAGTATGGAATCATAATCGTAGCATTGATATCTGGATACAAATAATTATACAATCTTATGGTGTGTAATAAGGACAAAAGTGAATACATTTCTTCTTCTTTTTCTTTTAATCCTGTGACTATTTCAGGCTAGACGTCTTTAGTTAAACTTAGCTTGCATGGCCATCTGATCATTCCACAATATTGGTGATATGTTATTTGGTTTGCTTGAGCCAGAAAATTATACCCCGGACCCCAAACGCGTCTCTCTATCACTTTAACTTCTCAAGGTATTCCAGCTTATGATTGCATTGGAAGCCATCTTGGATTTCATGGTCACGTGACCATTCCACAATATTTGTGATATGTTATTTGGATTCCTTGACCCAGAAAGCCATACCCCAGACACCAAAAGTGCCTCTCTAGCACTTTTAGAGATATTCCAGCATATGAATGCGTTGGCAGCCATCTTGAATTTATGGTTATTGCTGGAGTTGCTCAAGGTTGCGGACTGGGCAACCAAATTGAATTTGTTCAAGGACCCTATAATTGTACAAATCAAATCATAAAAGTTTATAGGAAAAAATATTTCTAGGTTAAGTGGATTTACATAGGTGTGACAAATCGACTATATTATATGATTCAATTAACGTCCCAAGCAAAACAAACTACTACAAATAGTTCCATTTGAACCAGAACACACACCTAGTTAACTTAAACGATAAATTTCTAATAATTATGGACCAGAAAACTTTCGCTGTCGCTGCCTGTTTGTGAGTGTGAGTAGATGTACAAGTACTTGTATACTGTATGGCATTATTAGTTTGTGATGTTTAACTGAACTTTCGAACAAAATAAAACAGTTAATTTCTATTAGAGATCTGAGAGCTTCCGCTGTCGCCACTTCCGCGCATTCTTTGGTGTGCTGCGTCTGTACGTGTTGGTATGTATGGTTGTATGTGTGTATCTGCTTTGCTGGTATTATTGCTTTGCGATATTTTTGGAACTACTTTATATTAAGCCTATAATTTGTGCATGCAGTGATCATAAAAATTAATATTGCACATGTATACTTAAATACCGTATATTAATAATAAAAATTTTAATATTATAGTGATAGCACCTTCTAATTATCTAATTAGAATTT
>JAQFZF010002397.1:0-12518 GCA_034695365.1 Enchytraeus norvegicus
AATATAATATAATATAATATAATATAAGATATTATATATATATATATTACAGTATTGAACGTTTGGTATTATTAGAATATTTATACATCATATAATGGTATGTTATACAGGATGCCATAGGCCTACAATACCCTACACGGTAAGAACAACGCTAGCAAGATTGTGTTGAATCCTGACAATTTCAATAGATTTGTCACAATTGATCGATTGAGGGGAGAGATTTGTAAAATTCTGTATTCTTAATTTGTGAATTAATTTGGTTAATTAATTTTAAGAAGTCTGTAACTGCCATTAACTTTTATATACAGAAGTTCATTTAACTTCATTACACTAATTGTGGACTAGTAAATGTATCATCGGCAATTGGGCTTGGAACAAACGGGCTGTAGCCATTTAATTTGAGCTTCAAGAATGCACACAATTCTTGCAATTTTAGATATGAAAAAAACCATTCTCAAGTCACCCTGGCTCATCGGTTAAGCGTTGCCCCATCCGCACACAAATGATGGCGGAAGATGTGTACCTGCTTTTGCTGCACCGTGCACTATCTACGGGAATGATGTGACTAATCATGGAGTGAGGCTCAGTGAGCAGACTACAAGCAACTCTGTAAACATGTGCGACTGTCATGTGTGGAATAAACCGAATAAAAAGGTAGCAGTGACTGCCGTGTAGAATAGAACATAAGACTTTATTTATCTAGAAATCTAATAATACGGAATAGTACCCAACCTTTTTGTAGAAGAGCCTGAAGCATTCCGCCATGGCATTGCCCATGTTGGAGAGATAGAGAAAGGTTAAGGGTATTCCCACCAGAGCGTAGAGGATGGTCACCAGCCTTCCTGATACTGTCTTAGGGGCAACGTGACCATAGCCTAAGATAATACAAGTACATGAATACTAGTTTACTGATTTAATGATAATGTTTTACAGTTCTTATGTACAGCTTGAGCCCATCCAAATTTTTTGTTACACTTTGAGTAGACTAAACAACGCCATGTTGGTTTAATTCATCTTAGATTTCTCATACTTAATATTAAAATGTTACACTTTTAATAATTTTTGTGAACTCAATACACTCCACATGATGAAATAAAATACGCAGGATTACTATCTATCTATCTAGTGCACTGCCAAATGGCAGGTCCAGGGTACATATTCTGAAACGCAGTCTGCTATCACGCTCACTAATGAGCACTCCATCGATCATCAAGATGATCCCATCAAAAAGGCTATGCCTTTACTACACCTAAAATGTAACCTTTATCTTGGGAATATATATTCTGACTTCCGAGGTGGTTTTCTGTTGCCATCCTCAGATTGAAGTATCTGCGTTAGTCGGCTTTTACGAAACATGTGCAGTTTTCAGTTGGTCTATTCTCAAGTTTCCCGGATCCAACACGGGACTATCCTATACTATAATAATTATTATATTAAATAATGAGAGTCTACGCTATAGTCAAAGATTGACCAATATCATCACCTAATCTTGCCGACTATATAGGCCTACAATTAATTTTCAACTTTTATTATATGGATCAATTGTTGTCTTCGTTTTCGTCTAATCGTATCGTATTACCTTCATTACAACAACAAGGATATCTATAAAATAGTCCAACGTACAACTGTCGATGAGTTAAATTCTTACCTTTTCCTAGTCCAATTCGATCGAGATCAATTATTAATCTACTAGTATTTAGCCCGCGAATGATTTCACGGAATCTAGTATAATTCGCAGTAACTATTCTGTTGACTATTTAGCCTATTCTCTTTCGCCATGGGGCGCCATCAAATAAAATTCTGACAAATAAACTTTAATTGCGAGAGGGCGCTAGCTACCCATTATTGTTGTCTATTTGTTGATTCATCCACGATAGTTTTACTCTCACCCGTCATTTCTATTTCCTTGTGAATTCTACTTCCGTAACGTATCAAGCAAATTATAGAGTAGATTGTAAAAGCTGTAACGCTAAGTTAAACGGCTGTTTCGTATCGAAGGTTACTGTCGAAGACGAACCAGGCTGACACTCCAACCCGCAATATCCTGTTTATGTTCTTAAGCGTGTTACCGACTACGCTATCATATCTGAAGACATACCACACTACAGATACGAACTCTTTCAATTCGACGGAGGGCAATTGAGGACCAAAGATTAAAAACATGCAGAAATAATTTTAAAATACAACAATTTATAGAATATATAAATATATTTATTTATATATTTATAAAATATATTGATATACCACAATTTTCAAATCGAGGGATGTCCATGGCTTCGCCCCCTCAGTTCGCGGATTGTCATGTGCCCATCCCTGTACCCACACTTGTTTGCAAATAAAGTCAAACAGATTGAAATACTTCGCATGTTTATTCCAAATTCTCAATATACGCTCTGAATATATTTTTCTTTCTAGTAGCAGATCCAGCCATCTTTATTTAGAATTTCTATAATTCTTTACTGCGCTATGAATGCATTTATGGAAGCCATCCAAATCAATATTTACATCAATTTCATCACAACAGGTGATGAAATGCATTTATCAGTATCAATACCTAAATCTACCTATTGATATTATCAGTGAAACGGTAAACTCCCATTCCGTCTATTCACCAGATGGCGAAATAACGAAGAAGCATGATTTGTTAGAGAAATCTTGTTTCAACGGTCAATGTTTTTATTATTATTTAGTATTCGTGTGTTCGACAGATGACAGGACGCATCTATTTACAATATTGCATTTCCTAATTGTGTTTTATTTTATTTTCTCTTTTTTTCCTCTCCATGATTCATCGTACCTTTGCCTTTTGAAGTTCAACGAGGGCGCAAAACGCAGTGCATTGCATTGAGGTCTTCAACAGGACCCGTCACCTAAACCCAATAATCAATCTGAACCCAATAATAAATAAAATCCTGGTTTCTTCCCTTACACTTATACTGATAGTGATATCATGAAAATCCTTTAATGTTTCTTGTCAGATCCTCATAACTACTCCAGCGTCCATGGATGCAGATTTATTCCTTTGAGGAACATCAAGATTGTTGGAGGGCAGTTCTTCGTAGGATCCAGATCGAGTGACTTGATTCCTGTAATCACTGGGAGTGGAGTTGTTGGAATTCGAAGCTGATCCATTCACCTCATCAATGTGGTTGATTTTAGAGAGGTTTCCTGTTTTCCCGTCTTCACTTTCTGAGGAGAAGGCTGTGTTGGTGTGGCTGGGATGACTGGAGGCTGAGGAATCTCCTTTCTTGGCTCCGATGGCGAACTCAATGGCCGATGATTGCTGGTGCCAGTCTTGGTCGTCCCCCTCTGATGATCTGTATTCTTTACCAACGTCTGTTAGTAAATAAACAAAATAAAGTATCATAAAGGTTTAACGTCCGTTTATTCATCCATGGATGATGTAAGAGTCGTCAGATGCAGAAGTGTTTTATTACACCGAGTGGCATATGTAGATACGGACAGAAGAGCAGAATTAGAAAATAGGAAAAATGTGACAAATTATATCAATTCATCAACTGACGACGATATCAGGGACGTTTCAGACAGCATATAGATGTAACTAGAAATTAAGGTGTTGTTTATACAGAAAACGATTCACAAACCATCAGAGTCAATACAGCATCCTATGTTCTTGCGGTACCTCACAGCAGGCTCATGGTCAGCGTTCAGGTCATTATCTGGTTCATTAGCTAGATACTGACTGGAGGCTGAGGCTGTGATGTTCTTTCTCTTATAGTGTTTAGCGTACTTGGCCGGGTCCACGTTAGCAGCAGAATTTCCCTATCAATCAATCAATCAATGAAAGAAGCAATGAATGTATGAATCAATCAATCATTCAATCAATCAATCAATCAATTAATCAATCAATCAATCAGTCAGTCAGTCAGTCAGCCAATCAATCAATCAGTCATTCAGTCAATCAGTCAGTCAATCGATCAATCAATCAATCAATCAGTCAACCCGTCAATCAATATGCCACAAGCATGCCGCTGTGACATGGTCTATTGTGTGATACTTAGCCATTTTGTGGCTCAATTAATCGTCAGTTAATCGATTCTATTGAATTTACGAGTCCGTTCTTCTGGAAAGCAGTCATGTTTTGCTCAGAAAGAATACGAATCAAGACAGTTATTGCTATAAGAATTTATGAATTAATTATTTAATTAATTAATCGACTAGAAAAATGAATGGTTGATTGACTGTTTGATAGGATTGATTAGAGCAATAATGGCAATATTTAATAATAAATAGGGGAGACTAGGCAAATGTCAGCAAGTGCCACATTGAGCAATTGGCTACAGCAGGAAAAAATTGTGCCCCTAATATACGTGAATGTATAGGGTGAGGCAGAAAATAACCCCCTACCGAAATTTCAATAACTTTTTCAGAACTCAAGATTTTGTCAAAATATTTTCTGAATACCTAGAGAAGGAATTTTGACATCTTCTGTCCAAATTTAGTAACAAAATATTAATAAATAAAAAAGTTACAGAGTTTCTACAAGAAATCGAAAAAAGCAGATTAACGGAGCTTCAGATAGAGATTGCACAATGATGGATCGAGCAGCATAGTCCGGAGTTCGTCAAGAAGGATGAGTGACCACCAAACTCACGTGACCTTGATCCTCTCGACTACCACGTCTGAGGTGCTATGCTTGAGCGGTACAAAGTATTAACTCTAAACCAGCCAATAAGGCTGAACTCAACACTGTGCCTCAGCAATCTGGGAAGACTTGCCACAAGAGGCCATCGACATGGCTGTGTTAGAATTCCGGAAGAGGCTACAGGCGTGCATTCGAGCAAGTAGCAGTCACTTTGATCACCTACTCAAATAGAATCGGCAGCATCAATAAACTGACCTCTTCAGAGCCACGATTCAATTAAAAATGTTGATGCCTATTAAATAAGCTTTGTTAATTTGTTTTTTTCGATTTTTTCGTAGAAACTCTGTAACTTTGTTAATTTTAATTTTTTTGACCAAATTTGGAGGGCAGATGTCAAAAAGCCTCCTCTAGAAGTCTGTAAAATATTATTAAGATATCTTAAGTTTTGAAGGAGTTATTGAGATTCGCTAGGGGGTTATTTTTTGCCTTACCCTATAGTTTATTATTCACCAAAGTGGTAGCAGTACAACAACGCCATTTAAATATAAAATAATTCATTAAATGAAAATGGTAGTAGACAAAAAAAAACTAATTAGTTAAACGAGATATAATATCGAATGTCAATTACGATAAAAGTGATCAACAATGTCACCATCATTAAGCTTACTTTAAATGAGCATTCGAATTGAGCGCTTAAAATAATTCCATAATAATCATTTAATCTCATTAGTTACCTGTCTCGTCTGTTCCTCAATGCTGGCTTGGCTAGCAAGACCTGCTCTCTGCTCTTCATTTAGCGCGAATGAGGGCATACTGTAACAACCAACAAAAATTTCATTTTCTGCAGTTATATTCTTAGATTTTCTATTTCTTGATTTTTACACAAACATACACATATGTTTGAATATTTTTATAGTCCACACATGTATCTCTTCTTATAAATAGTAGCTTTGTCATAGATACGGCATGTATAGCAGCTATTGTAGGTGCACAATTAACCTTCTTGGTATCGAAAACACATCCGGGCCAAGGCTGTTCGGGTTATTACTTGCAGACTGACCCTGGATTTCTAAACGGGCAGCTGGAATCACATTTAACTGCCTTCCGGATCAGCAGCGGTTCTGCCACATCGATTGTGGTGAATGACAGGCTGGAAAGCCATATTCTTCACTGTTCATGAACACTTCGTAGACTTGGTTTAAAGTGCGCTATATAAAAGTATGTGATTGATTGATTGAAAAGCATAGATTGGTACTATTGCAATATTAGTATGAATCCACTGGAACTTTGTGTTAGAGATAGCAACATGGTAAAGGTTGATAGTTCCCAGCTCTATGGTGTATAATCACACCATAGAGATGGAACAGTTCCGATAAAGGATCATGGCCGCCTAAGTATAGCATGCTTATAAACTGCGATCTGTGTAATAATTAATTTAATATTTATTATATTTTATTCCCGTGTTGGTTCCGGGAAACTTGAGAATAGATCAATTGAAAACTGCACATTTTTCGTAAAAACCGACTAAAGCAGATGGAAAACTATGAGGAAGGCAACGGGAAACTACCTCGGAAGTCGGATAAATATTCTCAAGAAAAAGGTTACATTGTAGGCGTGCACGTAAAGGCTTATCCTTTTTGATGGGATCAACTTTATGATCTATGGAGTGCTCATTAGTGAGCGGGATAGCAGACTGTGTTTCGGAATATATACCTTGGACCTGCCATTTGGCAGTGCACTGGAGATGGAGATATATCGTTTCTTGCAGATTGTCAAGTGTTACATTGAACAATACTAGATTTATTCAAGAACAATGATCTAAACTCAAATTAATCATCATCTACCTCCATAGTTGCGGATTGAAGAGGTTGGTTTCAGTTCCCACTCTGCTCAGATTACCTTCAGAGTTCTGGCGACGTATGTAAGAGCCAAGACGATTGATGTCTGCCGCAAGGCTGGGGTTCTTAACCAATTGTCTAGCATCCCTCTCGCTTAGCTTCATGTAGATATTACGTATTTCAAATCCTCGGTGAGTTCCTGGAAGATCTTTGTTCTTACCAACAATCAGCGGTTTTATATAATTGTTGTGCCAATCCGAAAACCTACAAATAAGTAGTATTTGTGATGATACTAAGTGTGGGTTCTAGAATATTATTAATTTCAGATTAATTTCAAACGGTTAGAGGCTAGTATTTCAAGTACATATAGTAAGGGAAAAATAATTAAATCTGCCAACTAAATTGTAACCAAACAATTTCTTCACCAATATGTTTGTAAAGGTGTGCAGTAACATGCTGTAACTTGTTGAAATCCAATTCCTGTGGAAAATATTGAAAAAACGGGTTTAACTTACGGTATCCAAAAATGATTGTAAAAAATCGATTTTCTTCTAAATCGGGCCTTCAGTAACTTGTAAGGAGTCAAATTATGATTCCAAATGATTCTGAGTTGATTGTTAGCATTTAGCTTTCACCTCAAACACTATTTTCTTGAAAAATATAAAAAAATAAAAATAAAAATAATTTGGCTGATGTGAAGATGGGAACCAGACACTTAGATCCAGTTGTGCAGTGTTTCAGCAGCGGTTTGAAAACTTTCACCACTCACAGAAGGAGGAGGAACAACATCTTTCTATATTTAAAAAATAGATATATAATTTATATATATAAAATATATAAAGAATATTAAAAATAGCAAATATATAAAGATGTGTAAAATGTATTAAAAAAATTAAATTAAAATGAAAAACATGTGAATTTCAAAGGAAATTGTTGCGTGTGTTCCACTGTATATAGTTTAGTAACATTGGATTTTTCTGATGCCTCCTGACTCAATATTTTTTATATTATGTGATGTTACCTGCAATACAGGTGCAGTACCACCGCATAGTAGATGTGATCAAGGTCTCTGTGAAAACCGGGCGCCTTGCTTACCACAATTGGCCTCCGTCCTGTATTGTCACCAAGATACTATTATCAATACACCAATGGTGCATGGTCGACTCATGAAGAAACAAATACTTTACCTGCTTACAAGAACACGTTAGAAAGTTTCTATTCCCATAGGAACCATGTTGTCCGTTACTCCAGCCATGAATGGTCCTGCACGTAGGTGACATCATCATTTAACAGAATGCTGACTGCTAATATACAAGTGAGTAATAAAGACAGCCAATTCAGAAGGTTGACTGAGTAGAGGAGAATGAGAAAAGCGATTCTGGCTACAAGTACTGGATGCTCACACTCAGACATTTCTCTGATTCCGACCGGCGGATGGAGGTTGACGTCAGGAAACATGATCTATTACATTGGCCGAAACACCGATGAAGTGAGATGCAAAGGCAGCTGAACTTGCCATGTATTCCTGATTTTTAGCAGAACCACCCATATGACAATAATCGAAACAGGAGTCGCTCATGTTATTGTGTGCTCCAATAGTGCCATTCCCAACAGAATTTTCAAAAAGAAACCCGTAGGCGTTAACTGATCCAATTGATCTCACTAACTATCCTACTGCAGCCTGATTTATGGCGAATGCTTCTCTACATAATGAAGTGGAAAAAGCATCAGACCGGGAAGAAGAAAGTCAAAGGCTACCTGAGCTACGTGCAGTGTATGGGTCGTGCACCAGGAGATCATTGTTGTCCTCGACGACTGCAGCAGATCACCACCAAGATCACGACCAAGTCAGCATACCAAGAATTCCTGCTGTGATCTCCAAATCGACAGGATGTGTTAAACTTGACAAAAAGAGAGGCAATCCTGGACTACACTCTTATCAAGAGTGTTGTTTTGATCCACCAACAACTGGAACATATCCGGTTGAATCTGAAGATCACCGAGCTAGAGAATTCGTGGTGCACCGGATGGGGTCGTGATCTTTTGGTGATCTGCGGTAGCCATCAAAGGCAGCAATGAATCTGGGAGCTTCGGTCCATACACTGCTCATAGCTCAGGTAGCTGTTGGCGATCTCCTGCCCAGTCTGATGTTTATCCCACTTCATCATGTAGAGAAACCATCCGCCATCAATCACTAGGATGCAGCAGGCTTGGTTAGTGAGACCAAGTGGATTAGTTAACGCCTACGTGGTTCTGTTTAAAAATTCTGTTGAGAATGAGACTGCACGAGCTTTACAATTACACAAACGACTCATATTTCGTATGACAGGTGCTACTAAAAACCAGGAATACAGTTCAGCTACCTTTGCATCTCACTTAATCTGTGTTTCAGGGAGGTTCCTATGTAGTGAAGCATAATTTCCTGACGTCAACCTCCATCCAACAGGTCGATATCAGAGAAGTGTCTGAGGGTGAACACCCAGTACTTGCGGACAGAATCGCTTTTTCTCATTCAATTGTATTCAGTCCACTTACTGAATTGGCTCTCTTTATTTATGCACTTGTTCGTATAGCAGCAGTCAGCATTTAGCATCTGCTAATGGCTGATGTCACATAATTACCGGACCATTCATACCTGGACTAACTGACAACACGGTTCCTATGGGAATCGAAACTTTCTAACGTGTTCTTGTAAGCAGGCAAAGTATTTGTTCCTTCATGAGTCGACATTACATCCGAACACCATTAGTGTATTGACGATATTATCTTGGTGACAATGCAGGACGGAGGCCAATTGTGGTAAGTCGCTCGGTTTTAATGGAGACCTTGATCACATCTACCATGTGGTGGTAGGCTACTACACCCATATTGCAGATGACTTAACATAATATACAAATACTGGGTCAGGAAGCATCAGAACAATCCCATTTTCCTTAACTACGTATATACAGTAGTACACAGGTAAAATAATTCTTTGAAATACACATGATTTTCTCCTAATTAACTTTTTTATATATTTGATATTTTTTATATTCTTTATATTTTATATATGTAATCTATCCTTTAAATATATTAAAAAGTTGTTCCTCCTTCTCTGCTCAAATACTGCTTCTACTGGATCTGTGTGTCTGGTTCCAATCTTCACATCAGCCAAATTATTTTTATTTTTATTTTTTAATATTTTAAAGAAAATAGTGCTCGAGGGGAAAGTCAAATGCTAACAATCAACTCAGAATCATTTGGAAGCATAATTTGACGCCTTACAGGTTACTTATGGCCCGATTTAGAAATTAATCGATTTTTTTACAATCAGCTCTGGGTACCATAAGTTAACCCGGCTTTTTCAATATTTCCCGCAGGAATTGGATTTCAACAAGTTACAGAATGTTACTACATACCTTTACAAACATTTTGGTGAAGAAATTGTTTGGTAACAATTAGGTTGGCAGATATGAGAAAGTTCTCATAATTTGCCCTTACTAATCGCTAGACGAACCGAGATCCTGAGCATATTTCGTAGAAGCCGACTAAACAAACTAAAACTATACAGTTATATGTCATGGACCTGCCATTAGGGAGGGCACTGAGAAAGAGAGAGAGAGAAAGAGAGAGAGAGAGAGATAGAGCGAGAGAGAGAGAGAGGGAGAGGGAGAGATAGAATGAAACCCACCTGAGCTTGGTGTTGTAATAGCTCTGTATGACAGGAATGTGGCCGGCTATGTTTTCTATTCCAGCCATCGTGTAATCACAAACCTAAGAAAATACGGTTAAAACTGGAGATGGGCACCGAATGCAAAAATGACCTTTTGTAATATATTTATATACATCTTATAATTTTGCAGAAAATCCAATTCCCAGCAGCAAAATTAACACAATTAAGAAATGAAAGAAAAAAGGAATATGACAAAAACCATACAATGTCTATTACATAGGGCAATTGAGTGTACCGGTTAGCTGATTTTCACTATTCGGCTAAATACGAATAGTTGAATTAACTATTCGTAGTTGATTATGAATACGAATACTGAATATAATAGGTCTATCGATTATAGCTAACGTATAAAGTCAAATTTAAAGTTTCGCTGCCAAACGGCTACGTACATCTGTGACGGGTGAGCCCTGGGATTCGAATTGTGGACCTCTGGAATCCGATTCGGACACTCGACCGATGTGCTAAATGGTTCCACATAATATTATTCAGCATTTCAAATCGTCAGAATAACAAGTTAATAAAAAGTATTATTTAAATGTTTTTAAAGATTAAATAGTTGAAAATTAAAGGTATTAAAATAACCTATATTCTGATAATCGCATACCATTTTGTAAAACAATATGGATAATTATAATTCGATCCTACTTAAATTTTTCGATTTAATATAAAATAGCAATTAAAGGCATCGACAGTAATAACAATAGCGTCTCCCATTGATCTCGCCAGATGGTGAGATAGCAGGGATTCTTTTCCAAATTCAGCTAGCTAGTTGCAGTCGCCAGAGCGTGTCTTGGTAAATGTACACGGCTTGCTACAATTATTGCTATAGAGAGTAAAGCATCGATAGTGACAGCCTTGAGAAAATAGTCCCGGTTGGATAGCCTCATCGGTAGCAGGCTTGCCTGATAAGCAGGAGGTCACAGGTTTGAGTCCCAGCCGGGTCCGTCTCTGACAGTGTCCTTGGAAATAGAAACAGACAACAGAAAAGGATACCGAAACAGACGTTAAACTTAGCTTTGCTTTAGATTACTTACTCTTTCAGCAATCTTGGCATTCATCGTAGGTTTGGTGTGATTCTTTCTGGCCACTCTGAGCATGGTCACTATGGGTTCCACAGTTGTACCCTATATACAATACAATGGGGTTCCACAGTTGTACCCTATATACAATACAATACAATGGGGTTCCACAGTTGTACCCTATATACAGTACACTATAAACAATTATGATTTAACGTTTTGTGCCTCGGCCGAAGGCGATGTAAGTTACGCATGAAGCAGGCCATGCAACTGCAAGCAGTTCTATACCATCAGAACAGACTTGAAAATGCATCGACAACTATACAAACAGCAATATAACGCACACGTTTATGTAAGCCTATAGTACAGCATACTACACATTTATATAAAATCAAACAATATACAGTTCAACGTCCGATTCATCATCTGTAGGCGATATCAGAGACGTGATGTCATCGTGAGATGACGGTAATTATCTTGAGTGGGTTGTTTGGTATAGTCCGTACCACACTTGCCTTGATAGCAGGATACCACAGGTTCATATCCCAGCCAAATCCATGTCCTGAGCATCTGACAGTATCATTGTGGTAAGAAAACAGAGCCTAAACTTAGCTTTATAGCTTTAGTTTAGGTACGTTGGTGACATTGTGTTTTATTGTTTTTTGTACTCCTTGATTAATTATACCCCTTCGCTGTTGATAGCGCGCAATGCAGCATGCGCAGGTACAATACACGATAAACCTTCCGGACACAGGTCAGATGTCATATCATATGTGGGGGAAGGCCGGAAGGGGCACATGTAAGTACCTTCTGGGCTTTTGTGTCCCATTTTACATTCTCTGTTATTTAGTTATGCTTGCTGATTTGACTTTTGTTTGAAATAAGATTCACACATGTATTCGAAACACATGTAAAGCAAATTATGAAAAGAGACAAATTCTCATAATTATATAACAGATTTTGCTTTTTCACGGTGTCAAGAAAGGTAAACCATGGAATCATATATAGTAATATACAGGGTGAGCCATAAAAAAGTAGTACACTGTGAAAAAATTAAATAATTTCGCCATCTCTTGTTCGTTTTAAATTAAAATCTATGGGGTCATATTGGGTCCAATGTAACACATTTCTACCAAGTTTGACAGAAATATTTACAATAACAAATGAGTTGTGCATATTTTTGCGCAGCCACCCCACTTTTTATAGTGATTTTGTCTCTAACTGGGAGTTTAAATAATTATCAAGGTCTCGTTTGGAAATTCCTGACTCACTTTGTTTACTCTTACGTCACGATCGAGCTGCTGCTGAAATCACCGCGCCATCTAGGCACGTTGATAAATTAC
>JAQFZF010002398.1:0-12518 GCA_034695365.1 Enchytraeus norvegicus
AGTAGTTTAACTAAATAGTTAACTACTTTTAGTTAACTATTGCCCATCACTGGAACGAAATGAGCAGAGGGTCTCAAGCAATATCTGGTGATTAGTCGGTAAAAGGCTTTCCTGTGGAAATGGTGGGAAATTTGGTCTGAAAAAAAAGCCTCAACACAATAAAATGATATTTCCGTGGCACCTTCAGCGATACGGCATGATTTCAGAGTGTTCGAGATTTTTAAACATTAAACCTTAAAGGGCCTAAATATCAGTTTCATCCTTTATAGCCCAGTTTATAAATCGCATGTTATAATTTCACGGTAAGCTATAATTCACCCGTATTGGTTCTGGGAAGCTTGAGAAGAGACCGATTGAAACTGGAAGAGCTCGTAAGCTCTGGGTAACGCATAATCTAAACAGAGTAACGCTATAAAAACCACCTATAATGTCAGAATCAAATAGTTTAGGCTATAGTATATGGTTGTTCTCTATTAGTTCACAAGGAATCGGTTAACATGGTTACGAGTTTATTGCAATAATAAATTGTTCTCACAGTCTCACTTATAGTAACCACGACGTCGTATATAGGACTGTTACAGTAGGTCAATGTTAGTTGTTTACAAATAACTTATTTCTATGAGAATGGCCTCTATTAGGCCTATCTTAGACTACTCAGGAACATAATTATAAGATTTCAGGCATATTACAGCCTACTAGGCTATACAATAGTAAGACTCTTTTCTGTTTCAGCATATTTACAAGTATAAGCCTATAATGCTGTGTTACGGAGGAGAATCTGGTATTGCATAATGTCATGCTGTCAGAGACTTGTCTTATATCTTCGTCAGATGATGAATCAGACGTTAACTCCGCACTTATGGAAAGGATCGATCGATCGATCAACTCCTCACAGACTGATTAGGAAAATATCATGGAAGTCAGAGGATATTAGCATATTATAATATTGGGCTTAAATACACAATAGGCCCACTGTATAATATGGTGCAAAGATCATACATTGTGATATCTAGCTCTGTAAGGGCTAAACCTAAATTTAACTTATGTTTCCCTATCGAATGATACTGTCAGAAACGGACCTGGCAGAGACTCGAACCCTTGACATGTGACACCCTGCTGATCGAGCAAGCGTATTACCGAATACGCTATCCAACCGAGACAAGCTATGTTGTATGTTTAAATCCTTAGGCAATTTCGTCAGTTATCCATTTTACCGGTCCTGTGCAAGCTACATCTCCGAGATATTACTCTTTGATCGGCTTGATTGGATTCAGTCCCAAGGGGCTTCAATGCATCTCATGTTCTGTCATTGAACTCTCCTAATAGGCCTAATCGAACATTTACATCAGTCATTTTCTTTCCTATGAAATATTGTCCGCACAAGTAGCTTATGTCTGAAGCTAAAATGTTGAACATTTAAATTTAATAATTTCCTATCAAAATTTCCCCCAGACTTCAATTTTTCGTCTTTCTTCAGATTTTTCATCGTCTTCAAATTTTTGTAACAGTCAATTTCTATGCATAATGATGCGGAAAATAAGTTATTATTATTTCTCCTCCTCAATCAGTAATACACTATATTTCGGCTGTCATCAGACGTACTCTAGGCCTAAAGCTGTCCATTATGCAGTAACCTACATTAGTATGGTATAAAGTTGCCACGAGTATTATATGAGTAGAGCGCTAGGGTGCGAAGTTCAGTCGCTCGAGAGGGGTCAGTCTTATAGTAAAAGTTCCATCTTTCATTTGTCACAGTAGAAAGGCCATTATTTGGGTCGATTTAGATAATTTTGCAAAAAAAAATCATAATATTTTTGTCTGACCAGCCTTTTAATATATTGTAAAACTGTTTTTATTCTAATACTGACTAGAGCACAGAAAGTATGTCAGACATTCTTCTCTCGGGTGGATTTGTGGTTTGATGAGCCCTCAGCCCAGTGATCAACATCGCCAGCTGGGTCCTATTCCTCCTTCTCCTGCCCAATCTGCACGTCAACAATCTCTGAAATGCTCTCCTGAAGTCATTCGAGCACATGGCATAGATGAACGGATTCACTGCAGAGTTACAGTAGCCCAGCCAGAACACGATGATGAAGATCGCTCTGGGCGTGCAGTCAGGACAGAAAGCACCGAGGAGGTAGACAGAGAAGAACGGTGCCCAGCACAGTACAAAACAACCAACAATTATACCCACAGTTTTAGCCGCACGCTTTTCTCGGTTTAATCTCCTCAGTTGCGTGCGGACTTGGAGTAAGCCACCTCCTCCACCCGTACCAGTGGTTCTTCTTCCAGCAAGCAGCGCCGTGGTGGAAGCCACTGTAGGGGCCACGCTCTCGTTGCTTGGGATCTCTTCACATACGGTTGCACATCCTGCAGAACTTTGACGAATATCTGCACCATTGTTGCGTCGGGCTGCACCGACATACGCGACGTCATTGATGTCGTCATGACTGCTGATAACGTCACGTGACGTAGAGTAGGAGAACGTTCTGCCGTCACTTCCGCTTATGATACTGTCACGTGACCATGACCTCATAAAGAGTTTAGAGAAAGGGGAACGTCGTTTGTTGCTGACGTCACTGAGATTATTAAGAACACAATTATTTCTCGATGTAGGTTCGGGGGTGGTGGGGGCTGTGGAGTACCCCCTGGGGGCTGTTTGGGCGACCAGCGCCTGCAGGCGAAATCTCTGATTGGGTAATACCTCCCCACCGTCCAACCAGGACCCCGTCGATCCTCTGTTGTTCCCTCCCCCACTCACAGCACCCGCTCCCCCACCCCTATGAACACGTAAATTAACGGCCGAATCTAATGACGAAGATGACGTCATAATTCTACTAGTAACCACTCCTCGTCGCAGTGCCTCAGTGGCTTTGGCCGCTTTTGTGTAGATACGAACGTAGAAGAACAGCATGACTAGCATTGGAATCCAGAAAGATCCGCAGGCTGAGTATATGACGTAGCCAGGTTCTGACGTCAGAGCACATTCTGTCGGTGATGGCGTAGGGTGTGACGTAGGATTTACCGGATTCTTGTTCCCAGGTGGTTTCGCTACCTGTAAATTTTCTGATTGTTTTAATTTGTTTGCGTCAGATCTCTCATCTGTTAGATAAATACTCGTCATTGAGGATAAACCTTCTTTGTTGTATGATCCAGTTTGATCCGCATGAGTGGACGCTGAGGACCCCAATAGGTACCATTCCAGGTCTATGGGTCTCCTAGGAGTATTGGTTGAATTTGAAGTGTGTAGGATACTGATGGAGTTGGATGGGTAGGTGAAGTGTGAGGTAGTGTAGTTGAGTAGGGTGTCGTTGCTGAGGATCGAATCCAGAACCGGACTCGGATCTCTCCATCCGAACAGCGGAGGTACGCAGATAGCCAGTGCTAAATAATTACAAAGAAACGGTAATGCAATAATTAATAGACTATAAGCCTACAGTGCCATACACCGGAAAGTTAGAAGGTTTCGTCTTTTTAAACAATCGATATCAGTATTGAGGCATAATAATAGTTAGATTATATCCATCTTTGTCATGCCCATGCATATTGGCTAACTGGTTAGTCTAACAATTACGAATGTCTGATATTTTATAATTATATATAATTAATTATGAATAAATTCAAAGAATCCGTTTCATCATCTGACGACGATATCATAAAGACGATCTCCAAAGACTAAAACTTGAGCCCTTCGTTGGCCATAGCCGCCATACGGTTAATAACGGAAGTAAATATAATTTCAATATCAGAAATTAATTATTATTATGAGCATCGGTTGGCCTAACAGTCTACAATTTTACAATAATAAATCTTGTCTTGTCTAAATGAGGTATTTAATAATTTTCACCGATAATAATAATTTCTGTTCTTATCAACAACATGTGAAATTATATTTGAGAAGTTATTGCACACATTGAACATAAATAAATAATAAAAGCTTAGTTAACACCTACCCAATATCCAGACGAATGCCACGAGAAGCTTGGCATTCCGGGGAGACATCATCGTAGGATAGCGAAATGGGCGTGAAATAGCGAGATAGCGATCAATGCTGATAGCGCAGAGGTTGAGAATCGAAGCTGTGCACAACCACACGTCCAGTACGAGCCAACCAATGCACCATGTGTCGCCGAATGGCCATCTCCCGAGCACCTGCACAATGCACATAAGGCTTATAACCAAGCAGCCTTAAAGATAAATTGATAATTAATGATATGGTAACTAATTAATGTAGTTATTTAGCTATACAATAGTTTCTCTCATCTTAAGAGCAACACGGTGTTATTTTCCGAATTTGATAAGCTTGTGTAGACGTCTTGAGCGTGTGTTGACAATTAAATTACAATAAACCCGAGTGGGTTAGGGAAAATTGAACCCACCGACAACTGCGTGTGTTCGTAAGAGGCGACTGAAGCAGATGTGGTAGTGAAGAGGAGTGGTAGCCCTGTGGCAAAGATTTCTGTGTTTTAGACCAATTGGTCGATCAAATTCCAGACTTGCAGGGTCCAGCTGCCACACCGGTTATGGCCATTTGCTGCATGGCTACTTGACTTTTCATTGTCCATTTAGGGCTACTGTGGCATTTTGCATAGAGCGGCGCTTTATAAATGGATTTCTTATTAATTAAATTCACTACGAAAGAACATTTGCGTCTCTATAATAATTGGTATCTCAGAGGCGCTCAATTCTACACCGACAGCTGCGCATTCCGATGGAAGACTAAATAATTTTGTGAAGATTACAAATGGAATACCGCATGTAGAATAAGCAGCCAATTGATTGCTTCTAAAGATATACAAGCTACCAGAACACCATTAAATCTCTACGTTTATTTTATTTAAATCTGATGCATACTAAATTTAGTTTAATTGATTACTAGATAGTATCATATGAGAGATTGCAGCATTTCAATATGTACGAATGAATCAACATAAAAAGTTCATATTACAAATAGTTTGTCTATTGAATAAACAGCTCACATAGATAATAGCAATGATAATAGTTTCCTCATCCAAGGATGATATCAGGGTCGTCAGCTGATGGACATATTTCATTTTTGATTTCTCCACTAGTTGATGGATTGATCAACCGATTGATTGATAGATTCACCTATAATATTATATATACTGTTTGATTGAATAATTCATAAACCTGCGGATTGATCGCGCTTGCTCGATAAGCAAGAGACCATGGGTTCAAATTCCAACCATGTCTGTCACTGACAGAATCCTTGGATACGGAACCAGACGTTAAACTTAACTTTACAGCTTTTCAACTGATTGATTAATAGATTGATTGATTGATATTGCACCTCATTAGCACTAGAGAACGGCAGCACGACTAGACCAAGCAACAGATCTGCAGCAGCTAGGGACACGATGAAGGTATTGGTGACTGTCAGTAGTTGTCTCTTGTGAGTAAACACAGCTGCTATGACCAACGAGTTACCGGCTACCACTACCAGATCAAACAAGATGGCCGCCGTCATGGGGAGGATAAACCATAATGTGGCGAGATTCTCACGGCCCCCTTCTTGTTCCGCGCCCTCAGTTGAATCAGGGGCAGAGGAAGGGTGCGTGGAGGTGGTGTGGAATGACTCTGACGTCATCGCAGATTTTGATGAGAATATGACGTCATAATGGGTGACGTTGCCTGTCATGGTGTGGATGTGCTTTTTACATTCTTCAGCACTGAAAAAACACATGCAATAATCGAATACAATACCATACAGTATAAGTTAGTGTCCGCTTCATGGTCTTATGACGACATCAAGTCGGTTTAAAATTTGTTTTTATTCATTGTAATTCGATTAGAGGCCGCCGGCCAAGCTGCCTACCATCAAACCTCTGATAAGAAGTATAGTAACAGCCTCACAAAATGGTTCAGTAAAGAGAACGATGCATTTGCAAGAAACACAGAGACAAGCACTTTATGATCAACCTTGTCTATCATTTTAGCAGTGTATTATTGAGCTGTTCCCGGGTCTGATCTCATCAGAGTTTTTACCTGAAGGCGGTGGTCGGGTTAAATAATGTAAACGTGCTACATTTTAACTAAAATTTAATATTTTGACTCTTTCGAGAGTAAAATGGTCAATATAATAATATCGCTGATAACAAAAACAAAATTCATAAAATACAATATTATGTGTAAACTTTACGCGAAGAACATAATTTTTATATTGGTCGGATCGGGTCCAACAAAAGTTGTAATCGTTGGTTCGGGTGGAGTCGGCTCAATTAAAAGTGACCAGGAACAACTCTGATGCATTCAGCCTAATATTTCCGTTTATAAAATAAGAGAAGTTAACATCCTGTTAAGCAGGTTAATTGTATGCCCTAAATGTTTATGGTCAACAAAAAGGTTTATTTATTCTGCGACCCTTTTCTCTTCACTATTCAAAGACTCTCTGAGATACTTTGATAGAGGCGCATTATAATGTTTTTAAGCTTTTTAAGAATGTAACTTAGCAAACGTTAGTTGACTTAAGTCCTATCAAAATTCAAATCTAATTAATCCTCATCTGCGTATCAGCCCATTACCATTACTCTGTGACCTCACACTTTTTACTGCTGTTCTTTCTCTAAATCATCTGCGACAGTGAATACTTGCACGAGGTTTATGACGCAAGGTCGTTAAACCGTTTCCACTGCATCAGTATGTGGAACTAACTTTATTGCCAATTTCCTGCGGAATATTTCTATAGAAATAATCATTTAAAGTTATTATTGGCTAAGACCATACCAAATAGTAAAGCCGGCGGTCTCCGGAATCATCGGCTTGCTTGAAACAGAATCTTCTGTTCTACCGACTAAATAAACTAACTGTTTCAACCAAGAAATTGTCACATAATTTCCATACTAACGAATATCTCTCTCACTCACTCTCTCTCTCTTTCTCTCTCTCTCTCTCTCTCTCTCTCTCTCTCACTCTTTCTCCAATGTGCTGCAAGATGGCAGATCCATGGTACGCATTTGAATTCTGAGTCTGCTATCACTCTCTCTAATGAGCATTATTATCGATCAACGATCTACCAACATGTAGAGCCCATCAAAAATACTACTATCTCAACCACCCAAAAAAATTAGCCGTTAGCTTGGGAAGATTTAACTTCTGTGATGGTTTCTCATTTCATTCTCAGTATCTGCGTTAGTTGGCTTTTACGAAACACGTTCAGCTTTCGTTTGGGCTATTCTCAAGATTCCTCAACGCAACGCGAGATTAACGAATAGGCCGAGGAAACTAATCAGGCATTACATCGACTAAGAGTGGGTGATTTACCTCTCTCATTTCTTGACAATACGTTATTTCCGTTAATCGTTTTGAAAGTGAGACCGATATCGACTTGAGAATTGATGCTGGACAGTTTCGGACTCAAAGCTATCGATTCAAGGCTCACATTTAATATCTGATGAAACGCTTTATTTACTGTCGATCATATTTCAACTTTACTGCCGCATTTATTAACGGCCTCAATGCGCGAGCGAAGGAGGTCGATTTTTATCTTTGCACCGAAACACAACGCTACGCGAACAAAGGGAAAATGTGAAATTCTCATATTTGCAATAAAACTGGAATTTGCTTTCATATCCCGTAAACATTCCGTTCCGGAATGTCTGTAAAGTCAAAGTCAATATTCCATGCTCTCTGGGTCTCTCTTGAATTGCTTTTATAATTCATGGCAGACTATATACATTAAAAATGCAAAAGCTATGCGCATTGTTAAATTCCGTTACCTCGTCAAAATACAGTAAAACCACGGAACCGAGTCTGCTTGCGAAGCATGGATCTCTGGAAAACGAGGTCAAAACGTGCTTTCCATTTTATTGACAAGGTCAATTAATAGACCTATATTTCTATCATCTACCTGAAAGAATATTAGCAATAATTATTGTTAAATGTTTCTCGAAGTTTAAATTAGCTTTTAAGGTATTTAGCACTGCAGTCCTCTGCATAAAACTTTGGAATTTATTATAGCAGACCCGATAATTCCTCTTCTTGGAAGATCCAAGGCACATAACTACACATATTTAAATATATGCCTTTCCGTATGGCTCATGCATGCCTCAATTTTCATAAATGAACGTGCAAAATATCTCTGCAACATCACCTTTTTCCCTTAAGTATGTTCGACCTCACTCGAATCATCAATATATGACCAATTTACCTCAACCGAAACAAGATATCTCTCTAGAGAGATCGAGCAGTGGCATAGGCTATTTGGGACCTGATCGGTTGCTAATGATGCCTTTAGATAGGCAGAATTGGTGGAACTTTCAAACTAGTGTGCAAATTCTAATCAGATACAAAAACTTAAAACTCGACCATGATTTTGAGAAAATAGAAATATCGCGAATATCTTTCTCTGTTTTCTTGTTAACAAAGAATCACGGCGAATGTGAAATCTTGTCTAAGATCACAAGCTGAGCCTAATTACTATCAGTCCAGATTACATGTTTCAGTAATACAATAATTACAGATACAATGCACTTACAGCGACCAGCTGAAACATGCTCTAAACATGCAATAGCTGTGCTTGAATTTTCATGTCTGTGGGTAGGATGGTAGGCCTATTACACACTTACCAGTGGAAACCAAAATAATAAATTTGATTAGGAGTACACACTAGAATGAAAAAATATATTTATATTTAAATAACTGATTGACGAAACCAAATACATACATGTATCAAGCACTGTTAGTATCGATCGTTATACTTTGAATGACTAGTAAGACAGTACTTTATAAGACAGTAATTTATAGCATAGCAAATCTATCAGTAGGAATCTTATACGGAGGATGAGAGTTATTAGGGGTCGTAGTACGCTTTTAATAAAGCGTGTCGCAGCACTATGCCACCAAATCCAATCCAATAAGTTTATCAAATCAAATCAAATATCGGTTTAAATATTAAATATTAAATATATTTAAATGTTTAAATATTCGGTTTAAATATTAAATATTAAATATATTTAAATGTTTAAATATTCGGTTTAAATATTTAAATATTCGGTTTAAATATTTAAATATTCGGTTTAAATATTAAATATTAAATATATTTAAATGTTTAAATATTCGGTTTATGGTCCGATTCATCATCTGACGACTATATCAGGGACGTAAGACATTAACCATGATGCCAAGCCAAAATCAGGTAAAATCAACTGTCTGATAGAATAATGTTGAAGAAAATGATCGCGAGAAAAGTTTTGTTTAGTGGAACAAGCTTTTTGCGAGAAAGTAAAGTAGAAAAGAGAAGTAGGTGATAAGTACCTCAGTGATTGCCGAATCCAAGACTGATTGATACAATCAAGTGAACGTACTAACATATTCTCATTGGCCACACACGAGCTATCAAAAGGTCAAGTGTATCGAAAGTGAAAAATGGTGTAAAGAGAAACACGGCGAATGAAAGCATTAAGATCAGGGCGCGACCGCTTGAGAAAACATCACTAAAACTACATAATATTTACTGTAGAAATCTCTTGCATCCAAGATACCTAATAGAAAATACACAAAAAACTTATGTTATTTTGCGCAATAGGCAGAGTATAAAGGCGAATTACCGACGGAGATTGGTGAAAAGGTTAATGTGTATGCCTCGAATCGAATGATGGCTAGTGAGTGGGAACGATTGCCAGGTTAGTTGACAAAATATCCCTGGAACCCTTGGGCACGGGTGCATATTTGTGCCCGGAAGATGGAAGGTTAATCGTGTATGTGCGCTTACAGTCATCAAAAACAAATGAGGTAAGATTAATCATGGAGTGGTAAGATATCAAATAACAATGAAATTACAAGAACAGCAATTATGAAAGCATGAACTTCCTCTATTCAAAGCATCTAGATTAGATTTCTATGCAAATCTTTGTGATGAAATTTAAGGAGTCCTATTAATACCATCACTTCTATGATTATTAATGTAGTGCGAATCGCTTTTGTCTTTTGCCTTGGAACTATATTAAAGAGTAGAAATTACATATCTTTTCGAAGAATTATACAATACGATCTTGTACACATGTAAATGCATTACTACTTTTTCAGGGCAAGCTCAAAGCTTATGTCTTCCCTCCTTTGATCTATTCTAACAGACTTTCTTGTATTGGATAACAGACTTTTTCACTGTCCTGGATCTCGCTATCTCTTCGGCTTGTGCATTTGCGGGAATGTTCTGGTGGTTGGATGCTGTCTGTATTTGCACATTCCGCTAAGGACGTCTCTGACATCGCCTTCAGGTAAGGAATCCGGAGTTAAATCCTTTTTTATTTATTGATTGATTGATGTTCAGTATTGCATAAAAAGTTACATTTCAATTTAACGATCATTTATACATAGGGCGGCCAGAGAGGCTGCAAAGTACTCTAACCAGCTGACCATCTATCAATCAATCAAATATGCAAAAGGAAGCAAAACATCAGGCCTAAAAATGTAACATTAAAGTTGCAATATCCAAGTAGAGACAGGCGCGGATTCATGGGAGCTCGTATTTTAAACCTATTACAGTTTGACCCATTGAAATACCAATTTGGACCCCTGCCCCCTCGATCGACGACACCGATTAAACCTAGCCTCCCCTCGAAAAAAAAATTCCAAATGTTGCCCCTCCTCAAATTTCTGGATACAACATTGAGCAGAATCAAAGAATTGAAAAATTATATAAGGAAGTCTGACGATTGAGAATAAAGAGACATGAGCGCCTGGATTATCAAAATTAATCGATACCGTGACTGCTTCCAACAATAGATACTCAGATTAAGACTAAAAGTTTTCCATTTGACTTGTGTACTCTTCCATCAGTAGATCAGTTGCTGAAATGTACTCAGATTCTCTACTGTTTGATTATACTATTGAGGCATTGGAGTTGATAATGTATCGTTAAACATGAAATGTAAGAGTATTTGTGGTTTTTAGTCTGGCCCGGTTAGAACAGTTAGTTAGAGATGGCGTAACTACTTCCGGTTGTAGTATTTCCTGGCGTATTGTTTATAGGAAGCAGAAATTGATTACAGAGCGCATTGGCTCCCGGATTCTTTTGTTACATCAGAATGTATATTTGAGAAGATCGTGATACGAGCACGGTTATTACTGCCCCTTCCGTTCCATTCAGTGCTATCTAAGTGCTACTGTTTCATTTCAACAGGATTTTTTCGTCCTAAGCGCTAATATGTACTTATTTTCCTCCTGAGGATCCAAATGACTTGAGATAGTTGTAAGTTATTTAATTACAATAAATTCTAACTGTTTATTCCGTGCGGCCTATTCAGGTAATCCATGTATGTAGTTGGCCTACAGTATGGCCCACTATATCACACTTTTTATACGTTAGCGAATACCGCAAGATGTTCATCGAAAGAGACATTTAATTGACCAAAATTGATGCATAACGTAAGTTAGATGTCCCTGACATCGCCTTCGTGTGAGGCATCGGACGTTGAATCCTCATTTATTGAATAATGTGGAGACATAGCCTATGGTAAATAAAATACATATATGAGCTGCATTTACATAGGCAAACCATATTCAATATAAACAGACTAGTTTAATACACGATAGAGCTTTGAAATTTGGAGACGGATGTAAAATCTTAAAATAATATCAACTCTACAAAAGAAAGCCTACCGGTGCTCTTTGTTGACGTAACTTCTATCCAACGTATCTTGAAACCTGGCGTTTTCTGCCAGAGTGCAAGACCGTAATTTAATCCATTACTCCGTTTCTACTAACAAGCCGTTTAAATCTCTGTTTAAGCCGTTAAAAACCTAGACCTAGGCGAACGGATTTTCACTCTAATAATGTGTGGATTAGGAGACACTCGATTAAACTAATAAACGTAGACTGTGTAGGGAGCTTACGAAAGAGTGAATATATCGATAGAGTGCCATTCATTTACCCGCTTAACATTAACATAATTACTAGAAGCGTACATTGATTGCTATCTTATCAAACTAAGCTTGCTACAAGTAGCCTACTTAGCCTACTACAGGTTTGAAGTACCTTCCATTTAGCTTCTAATAAAAAAATGAACCTGGTACAATAATAATAAATGGTTATGCGGCCATTACAGTTTTAACGGTCGCGAGTTCTGTTTTCAGTTGAGAAAGACATGAGAATACAGCCATTAGCAAGCCAAGCTGCCACACTCTACTCTCCACTATTAAGGAGAAGCAGGAACGGATTAAGGGGCCGGAGGACCATACCCTCTCTGGTGAATCGACGGATTTAAGGGGGCCAGGGGACCATGGCCCTTAATAAGAACAATTTTGATTCTTTAAATCTACATGTGTTACAACATCCTTCCCCTCACCCAACCCCCATTCGATTTCAGAATGTCAGCATATGTTGCACTTGCACCAACAATTATAAATGTATTTCGTTTTGTGATGAGCTAATGGTGAAGTTATGGATAAATTATTGGCGAATGACTAAAGAAGGTTGTTACGCGAGACCAGCTCCCTTTCCCAAATTTTATCGCTTTCGGGTTTTTGGTATCTATTTGACCGCTAGTGGCAGCACTGCTT
>JAQFZF010002399.1:0-12517 GCA_034695365.1 Enchytraeus norvegicus
ACCGGAGAAAAAAATGGGGGTCAGAATGAAAACTGGGGTAGGGCAGGCCCCCTCCCCCCCCCCCTTGGCGCCGGGCCTGTATCGAGTCAACAAATAGATATCATGTGGCAATTTAGTAGTAGTAGTTTATTAGCAACTTCATTGTGACATACGCACAATGTTACAAGCTGGAAATACACAATACATACAATACAACGATAATAAATCATAAAATAGAAGCAAATAGAGTTTGAGTCTGTATAGAATGGAGTTTAAAGCAATGTTTACTGGCAAGTTTAATGGCAACCTATAGATACAAATTCAAAAAGCATTCTGTTAATAAAATTCTTGGCTGTGAGAGCGGTGCACAGAGGAAGCGTACGGTTGTGGGATCTTTTTCGTAGGTTATAGGATGATACCTTCATTTCGGGCAGCAAAATATATCTATATCCTGTTCAAGTTAAATATTTTATATTGTCTATCTTGTTTTTAATACCACAATGACGAGTCAAAGATCTTTAATATGTATAATTGTATTTATATGTTATTGCTTCCGTGTGTTGTCGACTCACCATGAACCATCTCATGTTTTTAGTCTTTCTTACAGGAGACAAAGTTTACACGGTCCAAGTATGAATATAAAGTTTTTGTTAATTCAACCCAGCTTTCAAATAAATTTAGCGATAATAGAAGAAACCCCTGCATGATCTGCAGTGCTTCGTGAATTGATACGAACGGATTGAGTCTACACTGATTTTCGAAGCTAGATATTTCAATATCATGTTCGTGATTAACAGTTGCAGAATGACTCCAAATTTTTTAATACACAATGACGTGTCAAATTTCCTATATATTAGTCGTGTATTTGTTATGGTTATAGACCCCCAAACCAATTTTCTTTAAATCTTCTTCTGTATTTTTGAGTCTCCTTTACAGGAGACCAGCTTAAAATTAATCATCATCTATGCTGCCCTGACGTTTGAGTCTCAAAGTGAAGGAGTTTAGGTAATATTGACTGATTGATTGTTTGGATTAATTTTTTAATTAATTGTTGATTGATTGATTAAATACTTTAGATAATATTGAGAGAAAGAAAGAGAGAGAAAGAGAGAGAGAGAGAGAGAGAGAGATAGAGAGAGTCGGGATGAAAGGAGACGACAAAGTGAGAGATAAACATGGAGAGAGAGTTTTATTTCAAACTATTGATAGAAACAGTTATTTACTTATCCAAATATTTAACGTCCGTGTTTTGGCTCCCAAGATAAAATATGTATACTTTTGAAGCAGGCATCACATTGTCCTTTAGTGCATTTAATACGGCAAAATCTGAATTTAACGTCAGTTTCGCGGCCTGACGGATACATCAGTGGCCGATGAGCCCTGGTTCTCGAATCGTCAAATGAGTATATCGGCTCATTTGACGTAATGATTGATTGATTTACGCATCAATTAATAGATAAAAGAAGCTAAAAAAGAATGTATTGTAGATTTCAAAACCCGAAGTCACCAACTGCCAATAGTCCTACTCCCCCGAGTGGGATGGGAGATTTTGAGAGAATTGAACCCACCGAAGAATAGATCCCATCGACCACAGCACGTGTTCGTAAGAGGGCGCATACATATTCGGCAGTGGGGCGGTTTAATGGCCATGTGGAAATGATTTAAGGATTGTGGCTTTCGGATGCATGACTACTTGGCTTCATTGTCATTTGACGCTACTGTATCACTTTGCATAGTGCAGCGCTTTATAAATATAATTATTGATTAATTGGCAGGTCAAGCCAATTGATTTTTGGTTTGATTGAGTATTACGGGAGGGATTAATGAATACTTGAAATGCATAACTACAATGCAGCTTTATAGGGGATTAACGTCCGTCTCGTCATCCCATTTATTGTCTGACGGTAATCTTCTTATTTGCTATGTTAATAATGATTAATTGCAGAATGATTAATGTTCTCAGTTTTTATTGGATAGTAGATAAGTGAATCAATAGAAGCTCTTTCTATCCCTATTCTAAGACATACAGTGGGCTGTATATATAATACCGCTGAGCTATTGACATAATCATCAACAATTCAAAACATCAATAGTTATATAAGACGAGGCCTTCGCTCATCTAATGTGCTTATGGCTTCCCATATCGGATCTTGTAATCACGATGTCAGAAATGTTGATCATTAGAGAGAAGAAAGAGAATTGTGATTTATCATTCATTCAATATAGACAGGACAAAATACGATGCACGCAGCAAACACAAGCGAACTCACAAGAATACACGCCAGCATAAAACAATCGGTCGTAAGTAGGGACACAAAGTATCCTATCTAGCTGATCACCGTTGCACCACGTTATATAGCTAGCAATTGTTATTAACATGCAGTACCATTGAAAGTAGTCGTAGTCGTAGTCATTATTCAGTGATGTAGATTTAAATCTGTGTTTGAAATTACGAAATAGTTCATGTCATTCGAGGTTGAAATATTGTTTGTGTCAAAGTAGTATTTATTTTGATTAGGATTTGAGAGATTAGGAAGCATACTGCATTGTAGCATTGTAGCACCATGGACAGCCGTTGCAAAAGGAAGACATGTTGACGTCCCTGACGTCGCCTTCGGGTGAGAAACCGACGCTAAATCCTCATTGTTTTGTATTGTATTCTCGCGTTGTTCGCTTGGGATGGAATGATATATCCTGCCAATTTCATCTGTGGAGTCTGTGCCGGTAGTGTTGACTAGGTTAAGTTAAACTAAGTGAGATTGCTGTTTTGCTACTCTATGTATTGTAGGCCTACATGTAATTGTATATGTTTGTATATGTTTGTATATGTTTGTACATGTAATTGTATATGTTTGTATGATAATATGGTGGCAACATTCTCCATGTAGATTGTGCTAGATGCGTGTCCAGTGAGGCATTTGACAAATTATTCCTAACTCATTCCAGTATGAAAAAATATAAACCGATTTTTGTATTTGCTCTTTGTTCAACGTCTTTTTTTACGCACAATAGCCTTATGTGGTACATCCGACCGCATATTAACTTTCTACACATGGCCATTGCTGGCGCGCTGGTCTTCGGATTGTTGGGACAGGACTCATTTCGCTTCGTTTCCTGCGAGCTTCAAACTTGCGCTTTGCCCTGTGTGTACTGCGGTCATAAGTAGAGGCCTCGGAGACACAGACGTTAATCATCTCGTTATGACACAACGTCTATAAACTTTAACCACACACACCAGCAATGGAAATGTATAGAAAGATAACACGTCATCCGACCAGAAGTTGAACCGATTGAGGAACGCCGTTAAAGTTTCATTATTAAATTTTGATCAATTAAATAAAGTTATCAATATTTACTGTAATATAGACTTGGCGATTATAGAAATAAAACCCTGCAAGGTCTGTACACGATATGAAGCAAAGGGCCGCGTCTGTGCAGAATTGTCAGAGCTATCTTTATATAAAGTCCGTGGGTTTAACATACTAAGAATGTCTCCGTTTATTAATACCACAATGACGTTTCAAATATTATAGATATTTGGTGCGTATTTGTAGTTGTTGCCCAACCTTGGAAGTTATTCTCAGCGTTGTCAATTTTTTTTAGACTCTCTTAACAGGAGACCAGTCTAAATCCCTATATCTGATTTGAATACTGACAATGTGCCGAGTCTTAAAGTGAAGGGCTTAGACAGTATTGATTGATTGATTGATTGTTTTGATTGATTGATTGATCAAATGATTGACGATTAATTACTCAGTAGTTTTTTTTCTAATTTTAACGTTTTTTTACTTAGATCTAATTTCTTTTCAAAAGTTGGAATAGTTAGATACTTTTACAACTACTTTTTATTTCTTACTGAGCAGACTCCAAATCATTTTCAATTCAACGTATTTAGACCCGAATTTTTGACTAACTACTTTGACTAACTACTGTGGAGTAGTTAAACTACTTCGTTAACTACGTTTGAGTAGTTAAGCTATGGTCTAACTACCAACTACTTTTGATTAGTTAAACTTTATGCTCTAACTAATTCTGAGTAGTGCAATTAAGTAGTTAACCACTACACTGGTTTTCTTTATTCTATGTCAATATTCTCTTATAATAGATGTTTGCCCATTACGTATATTGGATAATTATAGTATTCATTCCTGTATTTGAAAATGTAAACCGATTTTTCTATTTGTAAACAAAACACTTAGTTTTCCGCACAAGTCGCTGTATGTTGTGCTTCAATTGTTTGACTATCATAAATAAATAAATAAAATTTTACAGGTCGAGCCAACAGTTGAAACACTGATTGAGAAATGCAGTGGTCAAGAATAATTATTATAATATTTTAAATGATATAAAATGATCAAATAAAACTAATGTAGCGAATTATAAAAGGAAATCCCTACGTGGTCTGAAAACTTCGTGAATTTCGTGGTTTGAGTTTGTGCAGAATTGGGGAGGATAGATATAATATATCAATATAATTATTCTATCTAGCATTTTAAGAAAGATTCATATGAAATTTATATAATACCACGATGACGTGTCAAATATCCTTCTTATATGTTGTGTATTTGTTATTGTTACAACTGGTGATGGGCTTACGTTTCAAGGTTGTGCATTTTTTCGAGTCTCCATTACATCAGACGATCTTGAATTCTCATTTCTGATGCTTGTGCTGAAGGTGCTCAGTCTCAAAGTTAGGGACTTAGAAAGTATTGCTTGACTGATTGTTTCGATAGATTTATTATTATTAATTGTTGATCGATTTATAAACTGATTGAAATAGTATTGAGTGATTGATTGTTTTTATTAATTTTTGTTAAATTGTAGGTTAATTATAGCGTTGGACTGGCAAACAAGAATAAACCAACCGAAAGCGGCACGTGTTTCGTGGAAGCCGACTAATGCAGTCACTGTTTAAGGAGACCCCTCAGAAAGCAAAATTGTCTCAAGAAAATATGTTATTCTACAGTTGTATGCCATGGACCTGCAGTTAAGCAGTGCGCTGAGCGAGAGAAATGGATTGATTAAATGATTGATTGACTTAAGTATAAGGACGCCGAAGGATTAACCCCACTCCATCACTGTGTTCGATTGATTTATTGATTGATTGATAGCATTATTATAACCTAGGTGGATCTCCAAATTTCAAAGACGCTCAAGGCCTGACACCACTCTATCACAGTGTGCTGAACGATAAATTGTTTGACTGATTAATTGATTGCTTGATTTATTTTACCGTGGGTGTAACCAGCCCGGTGGGTTTTATAAAATGCATTCATTAAGAATGGAATGAATCGTGGCCCGACTACTAGAGATCTATCTATCTATCCAGTGCTCTGCCACGTGTCAGGTCCAAGACAAAAATTCATACACATAATCAACTATCACGCTCTTGAATGAGCACACCATCGACAAACTCAATAAGTCCGTCTCATCACAAAGGCTTTGCCTTTTCCACACCTAAAATGATGCATTTGTTCAAGGAAAATATAGGTTTCTGAGGTGGTTTCCATTGACCTCCTCAGTATCTGCGTTAGTCGGCTCTTACAAAACACGTGCAGTTATCAATTGGACTATTCTCAAATATCCAGGACCCAACACAGGAAACAAACAAGGGCAAGCTTTGCAATATATACTCTAAAGAGGTTACTATAGGAATTTTGCAATATTATAAGTTAGTATTATATTTCAATAAACTATTTTAACATTTCAATGAATATACTAATTACTAAATTTATTCTACATTTGTATACATACCAAGCCTATCTACAGCCACATTTGTAACAGCCCTGGCTATATTAAAAAAAGTGTGCCATCGATTAGGTTATCCAACTGAGACAATATCTAGACTGCTTCAACATATCACATGTACAAAGTATTGAATTACTTTATATTTTCAAGAAGCCTATGCATCAAGATACAAATTAATACAAATGGATTCGGGGTACATTTTACAATTTAAGCACAATCACAGGTTCAATCTGGATATTAATTACAAAAATTTTACCTTAGTGTACATTGCTTCAGTGCCTCTGACAATAAATCCTACATAATAATTCCCTTAAACCGTTACGTGTTACGCAATGATACATTATAATGATTGAGACTACAATGCTCGGGTTGGTTGTCTTTAGTCTTCGTCATATGACAGTATCTGAGTGTGAGTCACAGTCATGTGATTGGAGCCCTCCCCCCAAAAAAAATCACATTTGTGAAATGTGATTAATAAAGCCTTTTATCAAAGGCCTTTTCACTAGTACATGAATAAAACACTTATTGTACGAAAGCCATAAGTATGCATTACCGAAGTTTAAAGATGGAGACAGGAACAAAGAGAAACCAGAAGATATCAGCCCACCACTGACCACCTAGAACTGACTGCGATACAATTAAAAACAATAGTACTTACAGTAATATAGCCTAACTTACAATCGATTAAATTAGAGCATTATACAGTCAAAAACAGAATACAATATCAAATAAAATATTGAAATACTTGTTAAAGACTGCACAATATTATCAAATACATAAATAAAACAACCATTGAAAAGAACTACTGTGAAGTTTAACTAAATAGTAAATGAATTTCATAATGCTCAGCATACAGCCTATAGAATTCAAGGCCTAGAATCCCTAGATATTGTACAGTACAACATTAACATTAACCATTAAAAACAAATTTAAATTAGAGATGTTATACAGTAAGTAGTCACTTCTTAAGAAAAATTATCAGCATCACTTATAACAATCAATTTCGAGCACAAACTTTTAAATTCTGCTGCAGACATGTGAATGTACAAATAAATGAAAGGCATACGATAGATTCAACTTACAGGCGATATGGCAAATATAGCTGGACGTGAAATCTGTATGACAATCTGCAAAAATCAAGATCATTCATTAAGTGCTATTATTGGCATCCTGACATCACCCCTGGAAGAGGAAGCGGACGTTAAACCTATGTAATTAACATTATCACTTTTTCAGTTAAATATCATTTCAAAATGCATAATAGTAATTAAAGAGCTACGATTGAGCAATAATATATCATTCTATCATTTATACTGGGCCTGAAAAAGTAAATACCTGGCAAGAGACTCAACTCTACATTTTTAGTCAAAGCTATGTCTGAAATAAGATATTATTTGAAATACAAGAAAGATCTGAAATAAGAGCTAGTACTAATAATTATGTAGTGCAGATTAAAAAAATAAGTTAATCCTAGTTATTTTCTTCACAACAATAGATAAAATTATCTCAGTAAAAAGTACTCATATAAAAATATGTACCGGTTGAATGGGTCTATCGAGTGAGAAAGGCCATGTGCTGAAATACAATAATGCAACAGATAACATATTTTTACCAAATATTACAATTTGTGACTTGCAATGTCATTTTATTAGTAAGTCAAAATTTATAAATAAAAAGGCTAAAGCCGAAGTTAACATCAGTTTCATCTCTTGACAGAAATATCAGTGACGGGCGAGCCTCGTATTCAAACCCCGCACATAAATAAGATTCATACTTGTTTAATTAAATTAACAGAAAAACCGAACATCATTCATATTAGTCAAGAAATACATAAAATTAAATATTTCTTTTACAAAAAAACTTGTGAGGAATCACATAGTAAATTTTCCACAAATATTAGAGATACATAAATCATACTCATAACTTTGTACATATTCTTACCAAATTCAATTTAATTACAGATTTCAAGAATCTGACATGCACAAAATCTCGCAAAGCAACAAAACTATACCAAGTGTCACAATAAACTTAATGGTCATCCATATCAACTATACTATAATTACGTTCAACTGCTCAGATTTCTAAATATGCGAAGTTCAATTACAAATAAAATAATAGTAGTTACACGTCTTAATGCAGAATATCGTGTCAGAAAATGAAAGTTAGCTTCCCTACCTCAAACCCTCATGTTCCACATCCCTGATATCGCCCTCAGATGTTAAACTTTTATTTTCATTTCCCTTGTTATATGAAAATATATGTATATGCTTTTTTAATATATATCCACTTTTGGTATCAATGATCATATAAAATAATACAAGAATTACAAAAGTATCTCGAGATATATATTTTCGGCGTCCCTGACATCATCCTTGGATGTGGAAAGAGACATTAAACCTTTATTAGTAAATTATCAATGCGAGTCAAATACCTGAATTTTAGAAGACCTCGCATTCCGTTGGTTGTCGCGCCCTCTGGGAAAGCCAGCAATGGTATGTCAGATTCTACACATGTACAGTGAACACAAACATGTAAACAATTAATCAAATCAATTCTCTTGATTGAAGCACATTTTTGCTGAGAACCAAATAAGCAATGATATAGTGATTAATAAATCTTCACAATCTGGAATACAAAGCACCACAGGCACCCTCACAGATGTGATTAAACTAATTCCGGACTTTTCGTCTCATGGACGATTCGTCTGGCGGACGATTCGTCTCAGACTATTCGTCTCAAATTTCATTACTGTGACTCGCATTTTATTGTCACAGGTTGGTAGGGCATGATGTTGGCATTATGTTATTATTATCAGTTTACTTATATTTGCCATTTTGTGTAGTCTTGGTAGAAGAAGATTGATAGGGCACATTGTTGCTTAATAGTTGCAGATAAAGTGTCAGACATGTTAGGGGATTATATTTAAAAAATCATGATTAGGAGAATCATAATTATTTAACTGTCACAGGTCCCCTACACTTTTCACATGTGTCAGGGAGAATAATGACATGTATAGCCTAATGGAGCATCGGCTAGTCAGTGCAACTGAAGCTACGGACATATCGCAGTGTTTAATTGGCAGTTTGGGAATTAACTGCCGTTGTCGATGGCAGATGAAATAGGTTAGGGGAGAGAGGAGGGGGGGGGGTTGTAACTATAGTCACAATGAAAGAAATATAATAGTAATTATTGAATTGATAATATAATCGGCAACTTACTGCAAGTTCCATCTTCAATGATGAACTGCCAATGAGATAAATAATTTCTCTAATTAGAACTCACTCTGCCTTTCTCAATTTGCCAATACCAACTAATCGGAATATTGGACTACAACTATATACTACTACTATACTAGATTTCTAATTTCTAGACAAATCGTTGACTAGTCGCTAACCTGCGCAGTGTGCATGTATATTGTTGATGAGCGTGTCCTGACCCTGCTGAGCACCGAGATCTTTGTACCCCAGCAACCACATCAAGCAGCCCGGCAGGTCCCACACGCTGATCTGTGATTGGTCGAAAAGCAAGCAAATAAATTGGACTATAGGCACATAATACACATAAGTGTAATATATTGTATAGACACGACACACACATAACCTGGTTAAATGGCTTAGTCTGTAGCAAACTTGATTGATATGCAGGAAGCCATGGGTTCGAAACCCAGTCTAGTTTGTCTCCGACAATATTTATCCGTGTGATACAGAAACACACGTTAAGCTTAGCTTCATCTATATATGCTCTACCAAACAGCAAGTGCAAGGAACTAATCAACACAGCCTGCATTCTCACTCACTATAGATCGAATATAACTTTATTACTAATTAACTTTACATTTGCAAAAATAACAAAAAATGTTGCTCTTAACTTTAGTTCCTTAATCTATTGTGGCGGCAGACTAGACTGTGTAGAGTGGACTGTGTAGTGTAGACTATGTTTCGAATAGCACATGTGACATTTTTAAAGAGTTTATTGGTATCTGCGGTTGTCAAATGGTTCTGAATACAATAGTAACCATTAACCAACCATGACATTAGGCATGACAAGCTCGACAGCTAGATGATCGAGCGTGCTGCAGTAGTTAGCGACTAACACGTTTGCACGTCGTGTAGGCTTCGTGTCGATGTGTTGTTGGGTGACTACGATACCAAGCACCGTGCACATCACTCGCAGGACTAAACTGATAACAACAAACACAATATCATGTTTAAAGTACTACGCATTGCATAACCTTTGTGTAATACTGTCGTTATCTCTAAAAACCAATTATTAGCGTGTCCAGTTAACATGAGCACACAAGATTATAAATTACTAATAAATGAAGTTGTACAAGACAATGGATTGTACAATGGATATATAAATAAAAATTGTCAAACTAAGTAGCTAAGTAATAAACTACTGCTCATCACCAGTTTATAATCGTAATTTAGAGACTAGAAAAATGTAATTTTACTTAAATAGACAAATTTATAGCATTTCTATCACGTTCTGTGAAAGTTCTGTACAATTTCAAAGTCAAAAATATACCATCTGAGTGTTGAAGTTTTAGGTAGGATGCAGGCCACAAGGAGGGCGTGAGCACCAATGAACAGCCTCACCACAGCCAGCAGTAGACCAATGGGAGAGTAGAGCAATATCGGTAAAACTGCTACACCTCGTGGAAACCTGAAAGCAAACAGAATTATAAATATAAATGCATACAAATAAATGCACAAGTATACACAAAACAGACCAGTAATAAAATTAATGTCTTTGATCTTGAATCAATTCGACCCAACTGGGCGATTTTCGTGATATATATATAATATATTAATATATTATATAATATATATATTTACCAGAATATACCTGAAGTGCTAGGTACCATCCAATACTAAATTAATCAATAAATCAGAAGCATTTATATAGCACACTCTCAAATATGTCTTAGAAGCACTTTGAACAGTGAAGGGTAGAGTAGCCTGGCCTGCCATATGCCACAACTGATGTTGCAAATCTGAAAGACCAAAGGGTACCTACACAGAAGTCATGGCGCAAACCACTCAGCCCTTCAATGCGACATTTGCATTAGTCATCTCTTGCGACACGTGCAGTTTTCTGTTGGTCTAAATTCTCAAGTTTCTCGGAATCAACACCGACGGTTTGGACTCAACAAATTGATACAAATTCCATCACAAAATAAGCCTACTTTGTAAAAAAAATGTAAGCGCCATTTATTATGTCAGCCAGATAGGCCTACCTGGATGACATAATTATTATCATATTACTATCAGGTATCCAAATTCCGCAGTAACAAATAATCATTATGATTTTAGCATTAGTTCTAGGGTTAGGGTGTTTGGTGAAAAATATTATTTTATGGTTACGTTAGGGTTGGGGTTAGGGTTAGACTAGCCCTAACACCGCCCCAATCCCTACACTAACCCTAAATTAGCCGAAAAATGAACCCCAACGCTAGGAAACAGCCCCTAATTAACTCAAGTTATTTACAAATATAACAAAAAGTACAAGTGATAGAATTCTGTAATTTGGTACACTTAATTGTATGGTCATTCTACACTTTTGGTGTAAATTTAAATGAAATCGGACAAGAATTGGAATTTGGGACCGCCGTTACCAGTTGGCAATCCTGGTAACGGACCGCCGTTACCAGGATTATCATTAGATATACATGTAACGACATTAAGTTACAGTAATAGAAAAGGTAGGCCTATTCCTTATTTACATCATCCTCAGAATAAGAAAACTTCAGTTCTAAACTTTTGAAGAATTACATATCAAGACAATTTTTACATCGCCTGCACTGTCGGGATTCTGGAAATATTTTAATTAATAAGACTTTAAACCCAAAATCAAAACATATACATTGAGCGTCAATTACCTGCTTGTATCGAATAATCGTTCAAGATCAATAGAAGCCATCATCAAGGACTATATGTTAGGTATTATTTCTTCAAATAATGATCAAATCCTGATGAAATCTGTCAGAATTTATTATTTTATTATTAAATAAACAACAAAAACATCGAAACGGGCGCCGCCATGTTTGTTTTCTAAATCCAACGTTTGTTCCAGAGATTTACAAAACAGCAGCTTTCTCAAGAGTGAAGTGCAAATATTTTATCAATCAATCAGTTGTTTAACCAAGGTCATGGGTTTAACTACCTGTTCTAATTCTTCGAGTCTAAATAGACTCCTGACGACGTAGCTGATGTATCCCCTCCAACTCTACCTCTGTCATACCTTCTCCTTCTGTTGTCCTAGCCCCAGCCCTGCCATCTCCCGCACCCCATCCAAACTCTACACTCTAAACCCCTTCCTCTAAACTAAGCTTATAAGGTCTATTCACAGCCCTAACGGTCTTTTTGTCAGCTCCTATTGTTTTCCGTTGTTTATTCGTATATTGTTTTCGTATATTCGTATATTGTATATTGTTTGTTATTCGTATATTGTTTAATATTATTTATTCATTGGTTGCTACGATAGAGGTGTTTTGTTAGCTGTGCATTCATTGGGTGCGGAGATCGGCTCAGATAGAGATGCCATCTTTGTTAAGAGCCATCTTCGACTCGCCATAGTTAAGCATTAAAATATGACAGTTTTCAATAATTTTTAAAAATACCAAATCGGTTCCACATAATAATAATAAATACACAGGATTGTTAAATGATATATCGAGATTAATATATGTGCTTCACAACAACACGTGGGCGTCCGTTTGAATGTTAGAACTCTCTAAAGTTTGTAATATTAAATACGCACTACCGGTTATAAATAAACCGAACCATTT